>APFE031665670.1:6597-30709 GCA_000404065.3 Pinus taeda
ATATTTTTGGTGTTACAATCATTTAAAGAAGAAAACATGGCTTTGTTTTTGGCCATGTGATAAGAAGCTCCAGAATTAATGAGCCACTCATGAGAATGAGAGGAAGAAGATATATTTAGTGCATAGCAAGACCGCAATGCTTGACATCCACATGCAAAAAGTGCCATTCCTGAAGATGAAGTTGAAGTTGAAGAGTGCTCCAAATGGATGTTATGCTTCTTCATTGCTGCTTCCAAGGCTTCTATCTTCTTAAAAGCATTTGGATTCTAAGTGGTCATCTCGATTACAAAAGTGGCAATGTCTATCAGTCTTCTTCCCTTTGTTTTTATTTGCCTTATCATTTTTCTAAAATGATTTTTCATTTTTAGGATGAAATTGCTTAGGTACCTTGTTTGGTTTAGGACCATTTCTTTTAGGATACAACTTCTTAGGATTCTTTGAATTTGGTTGCTGCTGGGCGGCTAACACTTTCTTAGAAGAGTTTCCAAGATTAAGAAGACCAAGGTGTAAGAGTTTTTCTTGTTCTCTTATTAAAGAGTCAAAGGAAGGGGACTTGTAGTCTTGTCCTTCAGAAATGAAGGCTTCTCTTGTAGAATGGAAGGTGGAAACAAACGCAGAGTAGGCTGGTTCCAACTTAGTAAGAATGGAATAGATAAGGTTACTATCTTCTTTCTTAACCTTAACACCTTCCAAGAGAAGTCTAAGAGTCTTGAACTTGGACAAAAAATCTTCAATGCAAGAAAAATTATTGGAATCCAGTGTAAGCAACTCATTTTTGAGTTGATGGGCTCTAAGTTCATTTTTTATTCCAAAAACTTTAGTAATTTGTTTCATTGCTTCATCAGGAGTATCAACTTTTGCAATATGGAATCTAAGATTTGGAGAAATAGACATCCCTATCAACCCACGTGCTTGATCTTGCCTATTTTCCCATTTAGCTGCCTTATCTTCATCTTCCAGTTTGGTTTCTTGGCCTGTGGCTATTCTGTAAAGACATTTACTTCTAATTAAATCCACAATGTAGGACCACCATTAGAAGTAGTTGGTGCTATCAAGAATAACTTGGCAGGGACTTTCCATTTTAATAGAAACTGAAGTTATTATGCTGAAACTAAGTGTTCCAATGGAAAGATCTCAAAACATTAGGCTGGTTAAAAAAGAACGGCTCTGAAAACGGCTTACGGATGAAGAAGTTATGGCTTTTTGAAGAAAAGTTGATGAAGATGCCGATGAAGTGCGGGAATGTGCGGAAATGAATGATAATGTTAAAAAAAATCTGGCCCCTTTCCAAACTTAATCTAATTAGCTCAACAAAAAGGAGACTTGAACTCAAGACCTCTACTCTCATAAATTAGCTTTGGGCCAAGTGAGCTAAACTAAAAGTTTAGTAATTTTTGGAAAAGAGGAAGGAGGGGGTTTTGTTTTTGTTTTTGTTTTTGTTTTTGTTTTTTTTTGTTTTTTAGTCACTGAAGCTTTGGGTTGCGTGCTTGTTTGAGAAAGCTCTTTTTCCCTACAAAATAAAAAACAAAAAACCCAACACAGACATACAAAAAAAACAAACCTTACGGCTTGAAGTTAGCTTTACCTAGAAACTAAATATTTTCCTCAATGTTTCTGATTTTCCGAGATCACACTAAGGCACAGCGGAAAAGAGCATACGCATGAGAAAAATCCTTCCTCTCTATTTCTGATTTGCCTAGATCGCACAGAGTCACAGGGAAAAGAGCATACGCAGAAATGAAAGGTATAGATCCGGTAATAAAAAAAGAAGCTAAGTAAACTGAAATAATAAACAGAGAGAAAATAACTAGCAACTGCAAATAAACACTGTATACCTTCAGATCTTAAAAACGACATAGCTAGGGCTACCAGAAACCTTTTCGCATGAAACGAAAGGGGTTCTTCACTAGAACAGATGCTCCTAACACCATAGAGTAGTCCTCTCGGCCCGAAAGTTGTCAGAAATAATAGATCTAGGAAACGGAAGTCGGATGCAGTTCTACCGGCGTTAGATTTGGATCACCAACGAACGTGACCCTCAAATAGCTCTGATACCATGTAGGAATTTACAGGGTAAGTTCCTTAGACAGAACACCAAAGGAAACCACTCACAAACAGATCACAGATCAATACACCAGTATTTTTGACGTGGTTAAACCTCAGAGAGGGAAACAGTCCACGGCCTGCGCCAACGTGGCTACTACAGGCAATTTATTAATAAAAGAATGAAATTTACATAAGCTTCTCTCATGCACGGTTAACCTACAAATGACCCTCCATACGCTTTAAATAGAATTCATGGACCAATCGGGTGTCCAGCCACGGATCAAGTGTCGGTAATACAGAGGAGAGAATGAACCGTCGGACCACTACATATCGTGACCGTCGGATTGTAAGTTACAAAATGTGCAACGGTAAAGAAACACACTTTACCTAACTCTATACCTAACTCTATACTAGACCAAGTTGAACTTAACTATTTCCTATGTGTCGGAATATCCTAACAAACTTCACCCTTTTCTGCTTCACAAATGGACACTTCCATTTTCATTTCCAACTCAAC
The DNA here is from genome assembly GCA_000404065.3 of Pinus taeda. Lineage (NCBI taxonomy): Eukaryota > Viridiplantae > Streptophyta > Pinopsida > Pinales > Pinaceae > Pinus > Pinus taeda. The sequence goes on from APFE031665670.1 coordinate 9,161, forward strand.
TTCTTTGAGTTTTTCCATCATCCACCTTACTCGATTTGAAATGGGGCACTAAAGGATTCTTGTCAGCTTACAAGAACCTCTCCCACTCCAAAGCTTAAACAATTTCCAAGATCTATGCTTGTGATTGATAAATGCGGAATTAAAAGAACTTGAAGTAGGTGTATGTCTTTGTTTGCATTTAATTGTTAAGTCCTTTAAGCTGATTTGCTTAAACTGAAATAAAACACATAATAGTAAAACAGTGCAGCAAATAAGAAAACCACATAAGGTGACAATATAATTTGGAGTTCACCCTGATATCTTGGGCTACATCTCCTTGAGCTCTAATCCACTCAATTATGCTCTTTGGGATTATGGTAATGCTTATTTTACAAGTTCCACACTTAACTCCATAGGTTTAAAACTGTACCTATGAGCTTAGAATACCATCTTGCCCCTAGTTGTCGTTACTCTGCAGATAGATCTAGGCTTCTCTGGACTAGACTCCTTCAGTCAGCGCTCTGAGCTATCTTGAGCTCTAGCTTGCAACAACTCCCTCAGAATTATTTTAACTGTCTCTGGAATTCCTTCTTCTGTATTCAGCACGCTTCGGACATCAGCAAGAGCTTGATCATTTGATCACTTTGTTGTTTTGTCTATGCTCTCAGCTCTGGCTTTAGCTCTCGCAAGCTTCTGGTTTCGCTTGACCTCCAAGTTACCATCTACTTCTAAGTCACCCCGACTTCGGAGACTGCCTTCTCTAGGCTTACCCTCAACATTCAAGCATCTCTAAGCCTCTTGGGCTTCTTTGTGATTCTCCTGAGCATAAATCTAATCTCTATGTGTTATCAGTGGTTTGCTCGACCTCCAACCAAATCTCAGTAACCTTTAGCCTTGTTAGTTGAACTCCCTGTTCTTTTTATAATATATCAGTTATAGTCACCTCCTTCATTGAAGCTCGACTGTTTCACTACAAGAATCCGTTTACAAATGGAAAGGAACTGGTAGGCATGGCCACTCGATCACTTTGCCTTATTCTAGCCGAAATAGCCAAATAATGGAAGTACACAAGCGAATGCACGCAAAACACATCATGGGTGATTCAACAGGATTTCAAATATTATGAAATCGCGTCCATAACCTTATCGGGTCCACACCTTCATCACAAATCACAATTGCAGGTCGTATGGGTCTGGTGCGTCCCAATCCTTTACATTCCCCAATCTCTGATATCCGATCTCCATGATCCTCTGCTTTCAACCCTTATGGTTACCTGAATTTGATTTTCCATGCATTTGTGCCATTTTAGCTCCTTTTAACTTTTTACCTCTATAAGAATATTTTTCTCAGACTTAGAGGTTTATGCTAGATCCATTTTGTATCATTACTTGTCTCTTTTGTAGCATTCTCTGCAACTTATGCCACTTCACTGGCTTCTTCCTCAATACCCAACCTTCTCTCTAGCTTTCCTCTAGTATCATCATCAATATATCAAGTTATCCTTTCATCTCTGCAATTTCCTTGTCAATTTCCTCTTGACACATCCTCTTGCGATTTGCCTTAGCATCCTCTTTCTTCATCTTTCTTTTACTGTGGTCTTCCGCAGAACCTTTCTGTGACTATCAGTAGCCATATTCTTCCTCTCTATCTTCATGAGCTCCTTACTCACTTACTATGAGTTGCATTAAAGCCTCTATAACAACAAGTCATCCTTGTTGCAACTTACCTCACCAAGATTTCCTATGTACTTGGTCTTTTGGCAAGCCCTTGGTTCTCTGTCTCTGGAACCTCTTTTGAGCACTTCCCCTTGCTCCTTCTAGGCTTCAACTCATCTACACTTCACAAGAACACAACTGTCCTCTTGTATTTCAATCACAATGAAATACTTGGTTCTGACCACCTCTTCTTTCACTTAGAAAGTCTTATCCACTTCCTTCATTACTTAGAAATTCTACCGACATCCTCTGTGGAATTGCCTTTGTGAGATGCAACAATACCTCTATAGTAACAAATATCTTGCTTGCTACATATGCCCCACTAAGCTTCTCTCCTTTGAGCTCAGTCTCTTAGCTTTTCTCTGGTTCTTTCCTCTGGAACCAATTCAGGCACTCCTTGCTCTAGATGTTGCAACCTTCTCACCTTATTTTGTTATTATCTCTACATCAATGTACAGACACACATTCTCCAATCAAATCAAAATAGAATATATCACCTCACCTTCAAGATATCTACATGATCTTGTTCCACCATTCCACCTGTACCTTGAATGGATTGTCCCCTGTTTCTTGCATATCCAAGTTTTGCTACACATCACCTCGGTGTGCCTACTTTCTGTCAGATTAGAATCTGATCCTTCCTTGCCTGCATAAACATATTTGACACATAATTTTTTTCTCAACTCTTTCACATAGAATTTCTTTGTTCTGTTTTAACACCAATTGTTTTAATTACAATCCGGCTCTGATACCAAGTGACGCAGTGTTACCCCCGTTGACACCCACTATATGCATGTCAGATGCATAAATCCTATCTGTCCCAGGAATTTTAACTCTCTAAGGAGTCAAATCTTCAATTCTTAATGAATGGTTTAAGGCCCCTTCATTAACTTCATCATGGGGAAACATGTTATTTGACTACACATAGTCTTACCCTTCATTAACCTTTAATTAGGACTTAATTCAACCCACTTTAACCTTGATTAATCCTTAAGCCTCACATAATAACCATACCCACTCTTAGCTTTGGTTAATGCTGAATTAACCCATAAATATGTATCCCCTTTAATTCTATTATAACCGTCGTATAATGGGAATATACACAAACACACAGGGACTGGCATTTTTCACTTTTCCATAGCCTTGACACGTTTATCAATGCTTACCTTTATCAGGTATCAAATCTGATGGTTGATGGGAAACCCCCACTCAGAACACATAAGCTGGACTTTGAATAATAATGAACCACGTTCATAAATCGTCGGGTCCGCACATCAAAGACACCTCCGTAGTGCGACTCCTTCCTTTGTCTGGTCGCCTATCAAACAACTTGCACGGAAATCCTCCACCATTGATCAACTCGCACTAGATCCAACATCTATCAAATATATTTGGTGGACAAATAGCATAGAGAATACCCACCCATAAAGCGGTTTTCTCTCTCCACCGTCGTGCTACATGTCAATTGATGAGTGGAATCTAGTGACTCCCTCCTATTACCACTTACCACTTATTCTCAACCCGAAAAACCATTCTTGCTTATAAACCCTCCTTTCTCTTTGACTAATTCCCGAGCTTGTTAGTGCCTGATGACCGTAGATATTCTACCATCGACAACTACAACGACTCCTTGAGATTCTTCTTCTCTCAACACTTCCAGTTAATCTCCACCGTTCATTCCTTAACTCAATCCTACTCGATGTAATCTTGGCCACCCAATTTCTTCAACCTCATCTACCGATCTCCAAGATCCAACGGTTCCCATCCATCGATGACTGGCTTCTTCATTCGTCCCTTTACTTTGACTTTACTTCGTTCCTTCAGTGTTTTTCTCTGGTTTCAGGTTTTCTTCAAAGGTTTCATACTTCCACTTTCACTGCTCAAGACACTCCTGAGCTTAACCTCTATGAATTCTCACATTGCAGTCTCTCTAGAGCTTCACTTTGATCCTTCAACTGGATTCAAAGACTTGCTATGATTCCTCTTAATCATTCTCCTCCTTTGTGTAGTTCTACAAAAGTCTCCCTGCAACCTTTGTTACAGTACCTATGAATTCACATATAATCCATTCATTAAATACTCGTTTCACACACTTACATAGTTATGGAATAAACCTCTGTATATATAAGTATAAACAACTGATTACATATCGAGACTCTCTGTCTCTCAGGCCTAATATTAAATATTAGTGGCCTCCCCTCTTACAGTCTACCTGTAGGCTTATATTTATACCAAAAAGGTTCTGTTGAAGTAATTCTGGCTCAGATCCTTAATCTATTGAACTCACTCCTAAATGTCCTGTAAGTCCACTTCTAACTCCAGTTAATCCCTAAGAACTCTCTCTAGTTCCTTGAATCATGAAACTACCTAGAGAGTTATAATTGGCTTCTAACTCTCTCTTCATTATTAACCACTCATGTTCCCCTTCATTCGAGAGCATTTACAAACATCCTCACAACATCTAATTCACTCCTATCCTACTCACTCAAAAGCCTAAATAGTACATTAACTTAACAGTTAGGAAACCAACTTCCCTAAAACACATGACCGCCTATGTCTACTAAAATACAATGATTTTCCTTGGGTTGAATGCTCCTGCATCACTTACCTATAATGGAAAATCAAATATGAGAACATATATTTCAAAGAAAATGTATGAGTGTATTTTACCAAAAATGAGCATTGTATGAGTATATTATTACCTAAACCATCTCACAACGCTCTTCATCAACTCCAACAAGTAATGAATAATCCATGACATCAATTGACTACAAACACACATTGCACACAATCATGATAGTATACTAGCTTAACAAAAATCTGAAACTAAGATTACAATTATACTTTATTAAGGAAAATCAAAACCATATTTACCATGAGAAAGGAAGTATCATTCCAGACTACTCTCTCCAAAAGGGGCTTGGCTTTATTCCCAAGAAATATTGGAGGAGTTGCTATGGTCTCTAAGAGATTCTAGTCCAAAAGAGCTTTGTATTTTCCTAATGAATCTACATTGTAACGGGACCAACCAGAACCTCTGAGGTCATAAACCCGTGTTACATTTCTTACAAACAACAGATTTTCCATCACCATCAATTCATCATGATCTCTTTGCCACCTTTTTCATTCTTTATAGTGTCCCGAAAGATAAACACATTATGTAACATGCACGCACACAATGAAGGAAACAAAGCATGTTAAACTCTCTACAAGTCTACAAAAGGTAATTGTCAAATATAGAATGAGGTACCTTGTCATATAGGCAAGATTGATATTCTTGCGAGCTTAGTGCATAAGTTATTATGCTTGTTGGCTCATCATTATACACAACAATAACCATATCATTAACACCAGTTGGTAAATGTAACTTACTCACTCCATTACCACCCAAATGATTAACAAATGAAACAAACATAGGACTATAGCTTCTCTAAGAGTCAACTCTAATAGACCTTGATACATTTTATTGTAAACACTTGCTACAAATTTTTCGTAAGTTTGACATAGGAGCCCTAATGCAACTTCCAAACTCTTCTAATAAATTTAATTATTTTAAAAGTGAGGGAGGGATGATTTTATTAGGCGCCTCTATTCCACTTTTATCATGAATGATTTAGGAAGATTTGGATGTCGTCATGTCTCCTATTGCAATTTGTTGAACTGGATAAAAATTTTATGTCTGCAGATTCATTGCCACTAGCACTAGTAGCCAAAGTGGTAGAACCAACTTCCTACCCTTGTGATGTCACAGATACATCCTAATATTTTACGAATTAGAATTCATATGTCCATGTTGTATATAATATATTTTAAAAATCATCGAGGATAGGAGAATCATGCTCTGATAATTTCCGATAGGTTTCCATATCTTCATCCAAACCATTTGTATTGTCCCTACTATCAATTGCTTCAAAAAGCATTATCTCAGAAACATTGATGTTGTTATTGTATTCACCATTACCCATGTCAAAAGTACTAAACATGGTACCATTAGTTATATTGGATCAATCTCTAATGTTTGATCTCCTTCCACATCATGTAGATGTTTTGGGTTGTTTTACCTTCTTCTAATTTAATAATTTCCAAGTCGTAACTTAATTTTCCATTCACAATCCCAATTCCCTCTAAATGGTCACACAAGTAGGAATTTCCCACATTACTAATCATGGAAAGTTGCCCAGATCCATAATTTAAAACATGCTTGTCACCAACTTGGATATCTTTGAACTGAATATTATCAAAACATATAGCTCTGTCCAAACAATTTCCATCAACCATGGATCATGTGTCCTTTGTCATCAAAATGCCAAAACCACCACTAACATTTTTACTATCTTTGACTATACCCTGACAATCTCCAACTTTTTCATTTATGCTAGAATCATATTCCTTATATGGAGTCTTAAAATCATCTAGTGGACTAGATTCCAATTTGGAAAGAGAGCTTTTCACTCTAAGAGATGAACCTAAATAGAAAATATGGTGATCCTATTCATAGGCTTCATAAAGAAGAAGAAACCTTATATTGTTTAGCTTTGAAATATCTGCATCATGTCTTTCAAATTCCAACATGCCCAAAACTAATGATGACCTCTTGCAACAAACCCTATTTGAATTTGATAGATTTCATCAAAATAATCAACCCTATGAAGAAACTATTTCCAACTATGAAATTTCTATAAGAAAATATGGAAATATTAGACAACCTAAACTACACTAAACAACCTTTATATACATGTATAATATGACCTCAATTTCAACTCTCTCTTTATACAACATTCCTTCAAGTTCTACAATTTGCATCCTTGGTTCAAGAACCTTAATAAAAGAAAAAAAGGATCTAGATGTGGCAATTTTATGTCCGAACAAATTAAAAACCTCTCTACACAACATTCCCACTGTATCTGCAACCTATTAATTTGCATCAAATTGCACATTAGTCTGGATCTATGGGGTCCTACTTCATTTTTTTTTTTTGTTATTCCTTACTTCTGCCATGCCACCTTCTCAAATAGCTCCTCTATTGTTATTTGATAATTAATATTAACCTTGGATGAAACAAAAACAATGAAACCATTTTCCAGATCTGAATCTTTTCATTCCTTATCTTGAAGTTCCAAATATGTTGTCACTGCCCCATATGAACTTGGACCCAAAGGAGATATAATTTCATTTGCATATGCCTTTATTGAAGCTGACATCCAAATAAATCACTTGATGGAGTAGTTGGAAATGAAGGTATCTATCCAGATGTATATATATCCCACTATACCCCTGTAACTTGAGCATATGTATCTCTTATGGATGATTCCTTAAAAGCAATTTATGTTTAAACAAGACTAGTTCCATCAACACTAGATTTACTAGTAACATGTGATATAGGTGGTTGCATCCCTCCACTAGTAAGAGGTGGTTTGGACTCTCCCTTACTCTTATCAATCAGAGGGTCATCTACTAAAGCAGAGACAATTGACATTGTCTTATACATTTTCATGTTTTGCATTTCTTCTTACTGGTTTTGTTCTAGAATAGGAACGACATAATTGGGTATCATAGAAATAGATCTATCTAAACTTTATTGTTTGTCTGACAATGCAACAGTTATTGGTGATTTCATGGGAGGTTCAGGCAAGGTGGCACCTTCATTTTCAAGGAAATAGGTCTCAAGGGATAAATGGTAAGTTGCAAACCCTTCATATTGAACAATAGGTTTAGCTTTATTCAATTGATCATGACTCTAAGCCATAAGAAGAACTTGTAAACATAAGAGAAAATTGAGTTCCATAAATTTTTACTTCAAGAAAAGAGCATATAACTTAAGATCAAGATGTCACCTAATTTGGAGATGGCCAACAATATGAGATAATTTCAAGAACTCAATTTTGAGAACCTCCAATCTCCATCTCCATCTGTTTCGAGGCTCCAATATCCATCTGTGAATTAGAATATTATAGCATACACAATAGAAGTGCCATTTCTACTAGATAGATTAGAATTTCAAGTCATATTAAGCATAAATATAATACCTATTTTAATGACAATAAAATTCTCAAAATACAAAATGAATCCTAGACAGTTTGCCACCATTGGAATCACCATCACATACTAGAAAATTGATTTCTAGTTTGTATTTGAAATGCAAATTTATTGATTCACGTCAGTATCTGTAGGAGAACAATGATCATCATGAGAAACATTTCTGCATAAAATAAAAAATAAAGTTGTAAAATACCTTGCTGATTTTGGAGGGAACAACTAGAGTGGGTCCACATGTCCTCCCCACACCAACTCGCATTTTAGGAGGGATGGGCCCCCTATTTATCAAAGTTTATCCCCCTGGATCTCTACAAAAGTACTTGAAAGCCCAATTCATCTCATTTTCAGTTGCATACTTTGGAGAGTAGATTTGGACAGCATAAATGAGAATAACTTAGGGTGGGTAAGTTTGGTAAAACAACACTGAAAACAACTTTGGCAAGTAGATTTGAAGGGAGGAGCTGATTTTTATCCAACAAAACAACACTGGAAACTGTTACTTTTTCTTATGTTTCTTACTCTCATATATTATTTTGATGGAATCTCATTCATCATCTTGGGGAGGGTATGATCATAGAAATCATGGTGGAAGAAGTGGCAAAGGCAGTGGAGATGGTGAAAAGAATAACTTAAATTTCCCATTGATTCCCATATATGGAACTGCGTAATAGAAAGATAGAGAAAAAGGAGAAAAATAAGGTGGAAAGATGAAACTACTTATGGAATTGCACAAGTTCAAGGAAAATTTTGGATTCATACTGAAGGGGTAAAGCCCTTTTTCTTTGGATTCCTAACAATGGGATTGAGTTTTGTAATCTTTCACCCCAAAGATGGAGGCACAATTTCAAAAGGAGAATGATGATGCATAGATAGCCAGGGAAGAAAGGATGGGCAACAAGCATGTTCTCGTAGGTTAAAAAAAGGGTAGCCAGTTTCCTTAACAATTGAGGAAGCCTGGAAGAGATTGAACACCAAACTCTTGGAAAAAATGTTTGATTGGATGCAGGAGGGAAGAAACAAATAGTGGAGTCACCCCTACCATACATGCATATGTTATTCCCTTTATCGAGTATTGTGTCTCTATATTGGCAAGTAATGTTTAGAGTGGTGAGTGAAGCACCCATTGGCTACAAGAGACACATTTTGAAAAATTATGCCCCACCATTATACAGAAGGAGAAATTCTTGTGGACTGATACAACAAAGCAACCATCAATATATTTGATAGTATGTCTCTTTCAAGCCCATACTTTTTTAGAGCAATAAATGATTGAAATTAAGAGAAGAACATTGAATGCATGGGTGAGACTTACAAAATAAATTGAGATTTAAAATCATGGCTATAATATCTGAATATGGATATTGATGCTATACAACAAAAATGTGTTCTTAAACAAATCCCATACAACTAAGATGTAGGTGTCTACAACTCACAGAATCAAAAACATGTGAATTTTCCAAAATGCTAGAAAATTTAAAAAATAATTAGACAAAATTAATGATGTGGACGTGTTGTAAACTTATACAGAGGTTATGCCATAAAGACCTTTTAAATCAAGATTTTTGAGGCTTTTTTTACTTTTTTAACAATGATTTTAGGGGATATTTTCCAGAAACTTGTATAGGGCATATTTTTTATTGTACCTTTCAATACAAAGATAAATACAATACAAGAAATCATATGTTGACCATATGTATATGTAAAATATAGAAAATGTGGGAAAAAATAAATACCCCAAGCCCAAACTAGGTTGTATAGTGACTATGCTTCAAACATCATGCAAGTTATCACAGACAATGGAAGATCACGCAAAGCAATTGATGCAATCATTGAGCAGGCATGACCATATGTTCAGGACACCATGTGAAGTTCATAATTTGAATCTTGCTTTCAAAACTATTATTGTTGAAGTTGCACAAATGAAAAAATATTTTGATGAAGAAAAAGAAATATAAGTTTTTATTATGAAGGACCAACATGTATAAACAATATGTAGACAATTTCCCAGGCTCAAACTTCTTAAGACTGGAGAAAATAGATATTCATCACACCATGTCTTGATTTGCCTTCTGACACTTGGTGTTGTTTTGTATTTTATGGGAATTTGTCCCAAGTGGAAAACATGGAGATCACCCAACACTGAAAAAAGAAGTGTACATCGTACCTATCATTCTCGATTAGGCTTGTTGGGATTAGATCGAGTAGTTTCTTTCCATATTGAAGCCATAGTTGATGTATTACAAACTTTCTTATATAGATAATGCAAATTAAGACAAAGATTGGTTCATATATGCATTTATTTTGGATACAAGAGAATGAGCTACAAGAATAGTAGGGATCGAATTGTCAAAACAAGTGTGACAGAGTTCAATCATATGACCCAATCAATACAATACTGTGTAGCTACAGTGTAACATTATATGATGAACAGTACGATTGCATAATGTTTTACAAATGGAGTGTAAATATTCTTGGATTTCAAACCTCCATGAAAAGCTATGTATATGGAAAAATATGACTTGGATAATCCACATTATCTTTTTCATCATGTCGACATTTCGAACCACAAAGGGGATCCATCATCAGGACAAATATTGATAGATTGAGAGAAGAATTTGCCAATCAGAATAAATAAATACATACCATATTAAATTAAAGTAGAAGCCGACCAATTCATAAGACTAAATATTTTATATACTATTCAATTATATTTGTTTTATCTCATATTTTAATTTAACCTAATAAGAAATACTAAATAATAAAACTGATTAATTCTAATAAATATCATAAGATTGTTATTTCATTGTTTTTTAAATATAACCTAATATGGATTACCAAATATGATTTAATTTATTTTAATTTGCATTTGCATTTTTAAAATTAAAATTAATATCAAATTAAACTTAAAATATAGTAAATCATATTTGGTAATCCATATTAGGTTATATTTAAAAAACAATGAAATAATAATCTTATGATATTTATTAGAATTAATCAGTTTTATTATTTACTATTTCTTATTAGGTTAAATTAAAAGATGAAATAGAACAAATATAATTGAATAGTCTATAAAAATTTTAGTCTTATGAATTGGTTAGCTTCTACTTTAATTTAACAGTAGGTATTTGTTTATTTGTTCTGTTCAACAAATTATTCTCTCAATCTATCAATTTCTGTCTTGATGATGGATCCCGTTTTGGGTTCGAAATGTCGACATGATGAAAAAGATACTGTGGATAATCCAGGTCATATTTTTCCAAACAATGACCACATAAGTTTAAAATTTAAGATATGTATATATTTAGTTCTTGGACAAATTGGTTGGACATGCAATAATATCAAACCTGAGAATGAATGCTAGTGTAATTATTTGGATATAGGCCACTAAGTGAATAGATCCATGTGAAATTATTACCATTGTCCTTTCAAATTGGCTGTCATAGAGTATATTCTTATTTGTTGCTAGAAATAAGTTGTCTTCCATATATCATATGGAACAACATTAGCAAGTCTATAACAAATTGCTAACAAAGAACATCACGACAATGAGCCTAACAATATCTTTATTATCAGAAATACCAGTTTGACTTTAAAATCCAACACATGAGTAGTTTGGTAATATTTTAGCCTTTTCTATCTTTTCTAGTCATAATGATGAGCTCGGAACATCAAGACTATGTCCATTTGTTGTCCCTTTACTACTGCCAATAATCTCAACATGTGTGCAAGTGTTAAGTCATTTTTCCTTTGGGACTGTGGACATGTTTCAAAACACTAAGACAGATTTTGCGAGCACATCATCCTCATAATTTCGGACGTATTGATTCATATGTGTAGGATCATGTTACTATAATCAATAAAATCTTGAGTGGAAAGAAATATGCATCAAGACAAGCTATCTACATCAATATGAAAGTTACATGCATAACCATGATCAACCCAGAACAAGAAGCATGAGATCACCAAGAATCAAACCATCAAATAAAAGATGGAAATGATGTAGCAACGAATTTGTTACCATCATCAGCAAACTGTTGTACATCTACATGAACAATATCATCTCAAATATGGGCATCACTACATTTCGAAAGGAGAAGCATCACTAGGTTCTACACCTCAAGATGAAGTACCAACAATGATGACCTCATGTAGCAACGAGAGACTAGAAGAAACATCCAAGGGGGAGGATAGACTAGATGATGAAGTAATCCATTTAGTCTCGAATCCCCATAAACTATTCAATAGCTACAAAGAATGAACTCGGAGGAGTTTGTATAGGTGGACCAACACAAGATGGAGAAGTGGAAAGGTTCACTACAACCAGGTGGGAGTCATCAACAAGCAACCCAACAAGAGAAGAAGAGGCATGTTCCATGGATACATGCTGAGACACATCACCAAAAAGGAGCTATAGAAGAGATCTTAGCAATCATCATGAAAATTCTCATTAAAGCTAGTATCATGATGCTTAGTCACTTGGTAAGAGGTAGGGTCATAGAGATGCTACCCCTGAAAAATTTCATAGTAGCGAACCAAAGTCCTATGAAGAGTCTAATGGACATGAGATCTATCACATCATTCATGATATAAGTGGGTCCATGCAATTGATCCAAAGAACTTAAAATGTGAGATAAATGAATTCCAACTATGCAACCAATAAGTTTCTGACCTTGGATCAAGGAAGAATTATCAGGCTATAAAGTAATGCTAGTCTTTTGTTCCTAATCAATGGCTTATTCCATCCCAGAAGGCCAACTAAAATATGAATGTAATCTTCTTCTCCTATCCATTGTATTTGATTTTCCTTCTCCTCACTTAACCTTATTAATTCATTAAGAGCATAAAACATAGTTTGCTCCTCATCAAAATCTAGATTAGGTTTCAATGAAGCTATTGTGGCCATTGTATTTCTATCCTTCCACTCTTCTATACAACTTTGAAGTATGATATTTGGTATCAAATATTTACTAATTAACGCTTGATTAGTCATGGGGCAAGTAGTGTGCCCCTCTTAAAAACATCATTCAATAGTACTATCAAACGTTTGACAAGAAGAAATCTCAAGAGGATCTTCCAATACCTCTCAAGAAATTGGAGAGTAAAAGGATTGTAAGTGAGGCAAAGAATGACTTCCTGAAGAGAACACTTTCTCGTCATATACCTTATCCCTCTCTTTGGCAGAAGATGCCACATATGTACAACAAAGTAATCCAATGATTTGTTCCATTTGCAAAGCCTCTACTTCATTTTTTCTCTCAATATGGTATCTTCCATATCACTTGTAAACTCTTCATATTCTTGTTTCAAAGTTGATGTATCAGTGGAAACTCCCACTAATTTCGCAATATGAAAAAGTAATATATTTGCATAAACACTATCAGTATGCCTTTCTCTAATCCAAGATTCAATTTTATCAACAATTCCCTCTTCTACCACTGCTGCCTTCAACTCGCCATTATGCATATCCTTAAAAAGCTTATTAGCTTTGTCTAATAGCTAGTGACACATCCAATGCTGAGAGAGGAAGCAAACTTAGAGCATGTCCAATTTTTTTTTGTAATATCTTGCAATTGTTTCACAATATTCCTACAATTGAGAAGAAGATAAAACTTTCTCTTTTGTGAACAAGTATCAATAACATTCTTTGTGAGCTTGAGTAGCCTTTCAAAAATCCCAAGAGATTGTCTAATAGTCTGAGTTTCCCTTATGTTCTTATTATTAAGCTCTGTGAAAATGGGCCTTATATTTTCTGGATACTTGGAAAGTTCCCTAAGGCTTTCTTGGTCATAAATCACATCTTTTGCATCATGAATGGTGTCTCTAACTAGCACTAAATCTTTGGTTATCAACTCAGACAGTGGTGCAAGTGCTGCATTAGCAACTACTCCATCAGAAGTGACTTGACTAAATACTCAAAGAGAAGACACCAATTTTCATCCAAGGGAAAATAGGAAGAAACTTCTAGGGTGACAAAGGTCTCCTTTCTAGAAATTTAATCAGTGGAGAGCCACATGCAACCTTCTGACCCTTTTACAAAATTTCATTAAATTGAATGATGGCCATTCGATTTGCTACAAGAAAGCTCCGAGGAGTCTCCTAAACCATGCCCATGTTCTCCAAAATTGCTTCCTTCTGAGAGATTTGGAACTAAGTGGCCTTTGTTCGAGCTGATTCCATTTTTCGGATTATACAATCATATAACATAAGCTTATTTCTTAAATCTTGGAAATGATGACCATTATAGATTCGTCTAATTGATTTCTACCTAAGTGGAAGAATTTTTCTCCTGTCTGATTATTTATTGGGTGTCACGATGTTCAAGCCATTCTTGTAAGCACTCCATTTTTTTCTCTGAAAATGTTGAGGCGGGTTGGCTACTCGTGATGCACGAATCCATTAACATAAGGTTGTTGCCAGTTTGTATAACACATTAGTCATCTCAACAAAATCATTGGTTATCTGACACATGCAATGAACAAATCAACGAGTTATCAAATATGGAAGCCAATCTCATCTTCACAATGACACTTCTGGTGATTCGAGTAGCCATTTTTTGTGGGGTGTTTGTTGGAAACCATTTCTGGAAATTAAGGAGATGAGTTAAATTTGGAGGAAATCCATGAGTTTTGCAGAGTAGGTGCTCTGTTTCCCTCTCATAACTCACTCTGTTAGCCGAGTATTCTTATGGTCATATCTCTTCTTGATTATAACCTCTGGATCCATATGGTTATGCATGTTGGGGTTTTCCATTTTTTTCTCTTAAGATTTCAATGTTAAGAGTCACTTTCATGACAACTATGTTAGTTTTTAGAATCTTGTTGTTACACTTGGTAATCCCAATCGAAGTTGGTGAGCCATTCTCTCATTGAGCATGCATTGAAAACATCATTGCAGTCTCTTGCTCTCATTCAGGCAACCATCGCCATCATGCCTCTCAACGGCATCATGATACCTAATCACCTCTGATATCCTCCTAGAAACGGGTCTACTGATCCTCATTCTTTGCCTCAAACCTTCGATTTTATCTCCCCATGGCCGGGGTGGAATCTACATGAGCAGACACATTTGACTCTGTCAATTTTATGTTAGCGGGTTTGATAGAATGAAGGATGAATCCAAGAAAAACAACAAGTTTGATATAATGAAGGACTAGTCCAAGGAAAAATAGGAAGAGAGAGATAAATTATACAAGATATTATCCAAATTTATGGTGATTTCTTAGGCTTATCCATTGAAAGATGTCCAATTTTAGAGTGAAGAAAACAATGCCCCACTATGTAACCATTTATATATCATATGCGGCTGAAGGGCCAACCAAGAGTTAACCTTTTTGCAAGGAACAATGAGTAAAACCTTCCACAACCAACTCTTCAACATTGTTGTTGGCCACTCAACTAGGGCATGTAGTATTTCAGAGGTGAAGATTGTCATTGAAACACCTGTATACCTGGGAGCATGCCTAGAACAGAAAAAACACGTAGGTCACATGTTGGCTCCCAATTCATAACTGGTTGAAGAGGTTGCAAAGGTCTAAATATCAATATTCATACCATGTCCCATGTATGAATCTTACATTTTCTACAACTCAATCAAACACCAGAACCAATTTTTTTCTTACAAGCGTCATGTTTCATGCTGAAAGGACTCTTTGTAGAAGGGAATCACCACAATTGGAGAAACTGAGAATCCAATATCTTGAACGAATTCAATCAAATCATTAACCAAATCGTTTACCTGATTAAAGTATAGAGGCACTTGCTTTGCCCGAATTTCGAGCTCTAGATCCTAATTATTTTCTCATTCTCCCAATTTCTCTCTAGAATTCACCCTAATCAAATTATCTACAGTGGGAAATCACCCGAATTCCAATCGTGATGTTTCCTCGAAATTTCTAAGCTTCGAATTCAATAATATTGGGAAATTTGGAGTCATTCGACTGCATAAAATACCCATCTTACAAGGATCTGAGCTATTTCAGAAAAACCCAAATGGCTGATGCAAGCACCTAAACGACTGAAAAGATTCATGTTTCACACTGAAAGGACTCTCTGACTCTTTGCAAAAGCGAATCACCACGATTGGAGAAACATAGAAACTAGAGGGAAATAAATGAGGGAAAAGCTATTTTGATTTTTGAATGACAGAAATCCCATGAAAAATTAAATGAAATGCACGTTTTTCCAATGGAATGAAATTTAAATGAAATGTGTAAGTCTTTTCTTTTGGTTAATAGGGCTTTATTAATTGCAAAAAACCGATTGGCTCTTTATGTCACCAAGCACTATTTGAGGGGTTTTTGATTTATTGATATCAAAAATGTGATTTATGGTGAAACTAAAATAACCTTTGTGTAGTTAAAAAGTGTATCAATGTAGTAATGTTATGGTAATAATTATTTTCAATGAAATGTTTTGTTTAGTAAAGATAAATAATTTTTAGAGCTTTTCCACGATGTAGGGAGTCAACTTGGGAAAGGTCATAGTTTTGCTTCCACATGCTTTAGAATGTTGATATATTTTTGTCCATAAACATTAGGGGTCGAAAAATAACATAGGTTCTATAGCTAAGTTTGTTCCATCCTGGCTATATTTTGTACCAAAAATTATTGTTGACCTCATGGATATGATAGAAATTTTGTGGCTTGTAGGGTAGTCTTGTCATGAAATAAATGGAGGTACTAGGTACGTCGGAAGAATCATTTTGGTGGAACTTGTCCATAAAAGGGACATCTATCTTTGAATAGTTTTAAGACCAAATACACCTCGTAGATTATTATTGTAAGGGCATCACTTTAAAATCTAGGCTAGTGTGTACACACTAACCTAAGGGTGATTAGTCAAACTCACAAAAGTATTATAGGTGCCTCTAGAGAGGTAGGTTTTTTTGTGTTCTCATTAGCTAAGTATGCGCAATGAAGATAGAGTAAGATAATGATTTAGCCACTAGTATTTCCTATAATTTTGATCCTTTTTTCTACCATCACCCTACTTAAGGTAGTTGTACCATTTAGATTAATTGAGAAGAAAAACGTGAAATTCAGATATCGTTTGCTGGATCTTTTTAGTTAAGAATTACTATTGGAAGGAAATACCAAACATATTTTTTGAAGAGTAGATAGTACTGTGGCTAAGATGAGGGTTATGAGTGCCTTAAATTTGTATACTGCTCCTCATGTATAGTATTTTTTTCATGTTTATTCTAGTTATTATAATTTCAATTGCAATACAAAACCAAGGGAATATTGGAGGCCTACCTAGGTATGCTAGTCTTACCATAATAAAGTTACATATCTAAAGCCTACATAAAGAAATTTATCTACTTGGAATCATCATAACCCAATATCTAGACAAGGGGAGCTCTCATAGATAACAAGCCCTACTTAATAGGTGCAAGTTTGATATGTGCCACCTATAATTGGGTTAACTTGGCAATCCTTAAAAATGGGAAATCTAATTTATTAATTCTATTTAATGAGAAAGTACCATGCAGTGGAAATGTTTCATTAAGATTCAGTAAGTTATAATTTCAAACTAAAATGGCATAAACGGAAGTAAATCTGAAAGGGATATCTTGGTTCATAACCTAAGATATTTTTCATTGGCTTAATATTGAATGCTTGTAGTAATCTTGAGTTCAATATAAAAAATTCATCATCATTGATAAGGGATTCATCCCCCAAAGGCATAACTCCCTTCCACTTCATCATTTAATGCAAAAGTTAAAAGGATGTATATACGCTAGCATACACATTACCAATGACATGGAAAATATCGAGTAGGATAAATTGTTTTTTAGGATGACTCATCTTACTTATGTTGAATCTCAAATAGATGTAAATGTTGAGTGAATCCTAGTAGCTCATAGAATTTAATAAAACAATTATTTCGAATGGAAAATCCATACAATGGTAGTATGCTTGAAATATTATCTCTTTCCATGTTGTGGTTTCATCATCTTAAGAAGCCTCTAAATCCCCTAGGCCCTAAACCCCCTAAACCTACATTTATCCCGAACCTATTAACCCTTATTGCCTTAACCATTGAGCCTAGTCTAGTCTTATTAACCCTTAAGCTGCTAAAATTTAAATTGCTAACCCCTTACACCCTATACCCCTAAACCTTAAACCCCTTATCCCCTAAACCCTCATTAAAATCTATATATTATATCTACTTCTCTTCTTAACTTACTCTCAACTTGTTGCATACGTAGAATATATCTATAACGAAAAAAAGAAAATGTTATTTTATTAATATTTTAAAGTTGAGTTGTTAAATTTATATATACTTAATATTTTCATTTTTTTAAAGTTTTGAATATATTTGTATACTTAATAACATAAAAAACTAAAATAGATAAATTTAATCATAATTATTAATGAATTTCTAAAAACAAATTGTATTAGTTAATAGTCAATAAATATTGTTCAACGACTATATATAATAATAATTTTAAAATAAATTAAGGGAATTGTATAATTTGTTATTGTCAATATTGTTGGGTATTTGGTTACTTCTTGTTTAATAAGTATATCATTATGAACCATGAGGTGTAGAATACTTGGTTTGCATGGGGTTTTGTCCCCCTAGGTCACAGTTTCAAACCTCATGGGGAACGGTTGAGGATGGAAGCCACTTTGGGGGAATTAACTATCCCAAGGGGCATCCAAGCTTAACTAAGCCTCACACAATCATGGTGAATAGCATCCTATTGTGGGTAGATTAGTCTTTCTCTATCCAATAAAAGGGCTAGCCCTGGATTAGGCTTGGCCTAATCACAAAACAAAAGAAGTATATAATTATAATCTCCTTGAATTAAGGATGGTACTATGTTATGTCATTAATGAAGAGTCACTGGCAAGTAACAACATGGAAAAACTGAGCTTAGAGCTTATAGCCAAAGCATCAAGAGTTATAATAGAATTCTTTAGTGATCATAATAAAAATAATACACATCAGAGATATCATATACATATGGATCATACATATCAGGCTAAATGTGGTAGCTAAAGCAACCTCTTCCTACACCTAGTGTCCTATATGGACAAGGAAATTTGTCATCGAAACAATGATACATCCATGAATTACATATAGATCCATATATCTCAGCTGGGAAATTATCGATGTGAAAATAATCACAGGGTTTGAGATGACGATAAAAAATTAAAAATATCCTGTAAAACATCTTATAGAAAGTGGGGTAACATGTCCTATGACATCCAGCATGCAATCTATGATGGGAAATCCTCAAAAATCAATGAAAATGATGATGACTAGGATGATGATGTTAAAGATAATGATTATGATTATGAAAATGATGAAATTTAAAAAGGGAGAAGATTGGCCAAGGTCATTAGCATCATCATCATCATCATCATCATAATGATTGTTATCATCATCATTGTCATTGTAACCACCATAATCTTTATCATCATCATCATCCTATCCTCGGAAGCTAGGATTGACGCCTTATGGTTTCCTTAAGACTTAGACCAAACTAATTTCAAGGGCTCTAATCGAGGTTTTGATGGTTTATTGGCAGTCATACGTACTCCATTACGATGTGTATATTCATTATAAGTGTGAGGCCATTTAGTAACTCCACAAAATTAATTCTTATTATTCCTTCAGGTAGGTCTTTATTATATACATGAGGGGGTCTGTTCACTTCATCTCTCGATGACTGTTCATATTGCTTATTATTTATTTATAT
Source organism: Pinus taeda (assembly GCA_000404065.3). Classification (NCBI taxonomy): domain Eukaryota; kingdom Viridiplantae; phylum Streptophyta; class Pinopsida; order Pinales; family Pinaceae; genus Pinus; species Pinus taeda. The sequence continues at coordinate 28,600 of APFE031665670.1, forward strand.
CAATTGTATTTATTCACCCAATCCTGATGATTAAGTGTCAACATTCCCTCCCTTAATTTGAAGGGATGTTGGTGAGTCAAAGCATCATTCTGAATCATTAAAGCTATCTCTTCCAGGTGCTTTGGTGAAGATGTCTACAATTTTCTCATTAGTGGAACAATGATGGAGATGGATTTTCTTGGCCTCAACATGATGTGAAATCAGATGATATTTAGTATTGATGTGCTTTATTCGATCATGGAACTTTGGGTTCTTCGCCAACTTTATTGCAGAGGTATTGTCAATCATGAGTGGAGTTGAGTGTACTTGTTTTACCTGCAAATCTTCAAGAATTTTCCTAAGACACACAATTTCTTTTGTTGCCTCAACTGCTGCGACGTATTTTGCTTCTGTTGTGGAATCTGCTGGAACTGATTGTTTGTGTGATCTCCATGAGACAACTCTTGATCCAAGACTCATAGCATATCTTGAAGTAGATACCCCAATTTCTTTGTCTCCATCGAAGTCTGAATTAGAGTATCCAATCAAACAAAATTCGTCCACCTGTGTATACTTGATTCGAAAGTCTTGAGTTTCCTTCAAGTACCTTAGAACTCTTTTTGCAGCAGACCAATGTCCCCCACAAGGCTTTTGCATAAACCTGGAGATGATTCCAACAACAAATGAAATGTCTCATCTGGTAGTATTTAGGTAGTTGAGACTTCTTACAAGATGTCTATACTTTGTTGCATCGTCAAATTCTTTTCCTTCAATAGATGTGAGCTTTAAGTTTTGTTCCATTGGAGTAGTAAGAGGATTGCATTCTGTCATGCCCAGCCCGTTGAATGGATCTCCAATGTACTTCTTTTGAGAGAGAAATATGGACTTCGGATGTTGAGTTAATTCAATGCCAACATAGTAATGAACATAGCCCAAATCAGTCATTTCAAAGCCTTTTCCCAATTCCTTCTTTATGGATGAAATTTAGCTTTCATTGTTCCTTTTCATTGAAAGATCATCTACATATACCACAAGATATAAAACTGTTTTGCCAATGTTCTTGATAAATAAAGTTGCATCATCAAGATCATAATGTTTGAAATTGAGTTTCAGAGGATGCTCAGTTAGTTTTTCATACCAGGCTCATGGTGCTTGTTTGAGGCCATACAAGGACTTCACAAGTTTGCATATTTTATGCTCGTGTCATTTCACAACAAATCCTTCAGGTTGGGACATAAAAACATTAACTTTTAGATCTCCATTCAAGAAAGCAGTTTTTACATCCATTTGATGGACTTCCCAACCATTCTAAGGTGCTAGGGCAAAGAGTGTCCAGATGGTAGCCCATTTTGCTGTGGGGGAAAAAGTCTCCTCATAATTGACCCCTTCCTTCTGTGCAAAACCTTTTGCCACAAGCCTAACTTTGTTCTTGTCAAGTGAGCCATCAGCTTTGTACTTGTTCTTGTAGACCGACTTGCAGCCAATTGGTTTGGATCCTAATGAAGGATCAACCAGCTTCCAAGTGTCGTTCTTTATGAGGGCATCATACTCCTTTTGCATTGCTTCTTTCCATTCATCATTAGAAGCAGCTTCTTTAAAGGAAGTTGGTTCAAAATCTCTAGACAAGTTCAATTCACAATCATAAGAAACATCCATATCAACAGGTGAATTAGAGTCATCTACGTCACCTCCATTTTGCCACTTTGAATTTCTAGTTCCTATCTTTCCAACCTCATCAAGATGAACACTTTCAAGTGTCTTTGTCAGCCACTTTGAGGGACCTTTCTTAGATGGTCCAAGCTACTCTGTTGATTGAGTTGGGACTGAATCAAGATTGAGTCTCCCAATTCTATCACTCACATCACCTAAAGCATCATCTGTTGTTGGAGTTTCGTGCGGGGGAGAGTGTTCTTCATAAGACGATTCCACGTGTTGATCTAGTATAGGAATCCCACCTTCAAGATGTGGAATCTGATTATCAAATTCTTGAAATGATTTTGCATTTGCGAATCTATCCAAGTGATCAAGTTGTCACTCAACAACATTGTCAGTTTTGGATGATTCAAGAAAAATTACATCTCTAGATACAACAAACTTTTTATTGACTTCATCATAGAGACAGTATGCTTTG
>APFE031665670.1:30925-44998 GCA_000404065.3 Pinus taeda
ATGCTTTGGAGGTGTTTGAATACCCTAGGAAGATACACTTATGACTTCTTGCACCAAGTTTGTTTCTATGTACCTTTGATATCAAGGCATAATAGGTGGAACCAAAGACTCCGAGATGCTTTACCGAAGGAACATGCCCATACCACATTTCATATGGAGTCTTGTTTCTAATAGCATTAGATGGACATATATTCTTTATATATACATCACATAGAACAACATCAACCCAAAAAATTATCTTTACATTTTTGAAGAAGAGCATGGATCATACCATATTTAAGATTGTCCTACTCATTCTTTCAGCTACACCATTCTGTTCAGGATTATAGGGCACACTTGTTTGATGTTTCATCCCATGTTGGTGAAGATATTTTTCAAATTAATTTGATGTGTATTATTTTCCATTATCAATGTGAATAGACCCAATATGACATTGTGCGTCATTTTCAATCCATTTATGAAAGTTCTTGAATGTTTGAAAAGCATCAGCTTTGTTCTTCAATAAATAAACCCAACACATTCTGGTGTAGTCATCAATAAATGTCATCATATATTTATTTCCATTTGCAGAAGGAATAGGCATTGGACCACATAAATCCGAATGAATGAGTTCAAGTTTTCTATGTGCTCTTGAATGTGAATCATGAAAATACTGTTTGCTATGCTTTCGTAGAATGCAAGCATCACATTGCTTAAGTTTCCTAGGAATTGTAAGCAAACCAGCAACACCATTTTTCTTCAACAAGCGAACGTCGTCATAGTTCAAATGTCCAAATCTAGCATGCCATAATAAACTTGATGTAGGTGTAACTTATTCATAATGAGAATTATATGACAAATGTTGTGCACGAGAAGAGGTACCTTGCAGCTTGAGAAGCCTTTCTTCTTCTATTCCCCTCATGACAAGTGAGTGGTCAGATGCTTTTCTCACCTCAAGCTTGCCATCAAACATATGAATGGAGTGACCTTGCTGATAGATGTGGACCAAGGACAACAAGTTTCTCTTGAGATGTGGGAGATATAGAACATGATGGAGAATAAAGTCTGGAATATTAGGCAATTTAAGCCTCATTGTGCCAAGCCCTGATGGCTTGATTTTTGATTGGTCTGCAAAGTATACTACTCCATCAAAATTGTAAGTAAATTCTTAAAAAAAATCTTTTATGTGAGTCATATGGTAAGTTGCTCCTGAATCAAGCAACCAATCATTTTTCCAAGAAGCAAGTGAAGCATTAAATAAATCTTCATTTACTCCAATATTACATTGTACCACAACATAGTGAGCAGATTCAGGTTCTTTACCTTTGTTTCTGTCATTAATTTTACCTTTCTGTTGGTTTCTTTGCTGCTCAACTTTGTCCCATGGTAACTTGTATGTAGAGGCATCATGTGATCCATTTCTTTTGCAGCGTATGTAGTGCAAATCTGCCTTTTCTCCTTAACAGTGTCTGAACCCCCTGCCTCTGAAATCGCTTCCTCTTCCTCTTCAACCACCTCTTCCTCTGGAAGAATCTTGAGAAGGATTATTTTCTTTATGGGAAAGGCACACAACCTCTTCAAAAGATTCAGGGGTTGTCTTCTTTCCAAAATCTTTCTCTCTTTCAGCAAATTTTTTCATAAGAGAGTCAAAGGTAATATCTTTGAGATTTCCATTTTCTTGCAATGACTCAAGATAATTGGAGTAAGTAGGATAAATTGCCTTGAGAAAAGTGATAAGATGAATATCCAATTCAACCTTAGTGGATTTGATATCATGCATTATAGATTTTACTTCAGATGCAAGAGCAAGAGGATCGTTATTTTGTAATTCAAGAGTGAAGAGTTTAATCATGAGTTGCACAACTTCAACTGAGAAATGTGATTCATAAAGTTCTTTCAGCTTTTGAAATTCTTTGAAAGAAGTTGATAATGGAGAAATATGGCGACTCCCCTCTTCATTTACAGATGCTGAAATTAATGCATAAGCTTTTCTACTCTTATTTTCCCAAATGGTGAGCTCTTTGTTTGAGGTAGGTTGTTCTGGTTCTTTGTCTCTGTCTCTAATGCACACTCCTTTCCACAACTCATTGAAAATGAGGGTGTTTTTTATCATGCGGGACCACTCAGGATAGTTCTCCTTGCCAGTGAGAACTATTCCCACCATGGATATGATTGAATGCATACTGTAACAAAAAATTAAGCTGCAAAATTTTACTCCTAATGGGAAAGAAAATGATTCTAATATGACTGGACAACAAATACTGAGTGTAAATATATGGGCAGCATAAATATATCGGTGAATTTACGTAATACAAGAACTGTGTAATATGGGAGCAATGTTAAACAAAATATGGGACAACATTAAATAAGAGACTTCGATGGCAGTGTCCAAAGCCGAAAAACTCAGTACTCATTTCATAGTAATCTCTGAAGAGAAGCTCTGATGGCAGACATCTCATCTCAATGGTTTGCCATGTAACCTGAGAATGTTTTAAACAAAACATTAAACATCTATATTCTAGAGTTGTTGCTTACAATTTGCAGCAACATAATAGTAGAACTAATGAAATCCGCAAAGCTCACTAAAAAGACTAAAAAATCACCATAAATCCATTTGATTCTTAGACCTTGAAGCCACGATTGTTTCACTTACCACGTGCCATCTCAAATTTCCTACCCTTAGATTGAACACATGGTTTAGTGCAGCTGTGTGGAACACCTCGTGCCCTTCCAAAGTGCTTGACAGCCTCATGATAGCTCTTAGGGCCACACAACAAGACTTCCTTCCAAAGTGCTTAACGGCCTCATGATGGCTCTTAGGGCCACACGACAAGACTTTGATGGCAGCGTTAAAAAATATGGGACAAAGTTAGAACCATGACAATTTTAATACTTAAAGAATATATGGGAGTAGCATTAAAACTTGAAGCATATGCCAACACCAACCTTTAATCTACACAGCATAAATTTCAAAAAAACTCAACGCTCATACCATAGATACTTGCTCGTTGCTCTGTGAAAACTGTGTGCTTACAGTGCTGGTTGCTATGTGCAAATTTGGGCGTTTCTCTGTAGGAGTAGAGCATTCATCATATATATTTGATGCTAGGAGCTGGGCGTTCATCATAGAGATTCCATGCTAGGAGTTGGCCGTTCATCATATAGATTCAACGCTCCTCTTTTGGCATGTCAGACCGAGAGACATTACACCCATACAAAAAAACGTGCCAACAATGATTAGAGAGTGGAGGGAGGACAATTATCAATAGCCCAGGGGGCGCAGAGGGTGCAGGCAATGGTCATGGCATAGATGACTGATGCAAGGAGTTACAACTAATTTTAGGGACTGAGGAACTGTGCTTCGGTACCATGTCAGGCCAGGTAGTAACTCCACAAAATTACTTCATATTATTCCTTCAGGTAGGTCTTTATTATATACATGAGGGAGACTGTTCACTTCATCTCCCTATGACCGTTCATATTTCTTATTATTTATTTACATCAATTATATTTATTCACACAATCCTGATGATTAGGTGTCAGCAATAAGGGTGGTGAAAATTAGTGATGAAAGGAATTTTTTTTCACCAATGTGGACAACCACCTCTATGGTTTTGACCAAGTTTCTTAATTATATAAAACCTTAACCAAATTCAACATTATTTTTAATCATATACTGATCTTAGCTTTTGTATATGGGTCAACTATAAGATTATCTTAAAAAGTAAACCTCAATAGTGTTTAACTATTTTTAATGCAATTAGAAAAATAAAATATTTTGTATTATGACAAAAAATAGCCATTCTATTGAACTTTCGATGGATGTTGACCAGAGGGATGTTATCCAACTGGGAAAATATTGACTTTGCCAATCATCAATATTCCAATAGATAGATAATTAACCTATTGAAATATCAAATATTTGACGAACACTCAATTGTAGCCACATATTTGACCAACAAAATTATCATCAAATATATTAATAAGTTATCGTAGGATATCCTAAGATAATTGTGTTTGTTGGATATCTAACAAATTTCCGGGTTTTTTTTTTAAATACAAAAAATATTTGCAAGTAAAATCGAACAGTAAGACTGATCTATCAGAGTACGACATTGGGTTCTCCACCCATATCCACTAGTGGGGGTTAGGGGTTAATGATCACAAGTTAAGAGGATAAGAGGTGAAGGCTTAGGGTGTTCATGGATTTTAGGTCAGGGGATAGGGCTTTAGGATGTTCCAGGAATTTACAATTTGGATAAGTAATTGTTTGATCTCGATGTTGTTATTAAGATTCTGGAATATTCCCCAAATCTACAATTGAAATGAATTCAACAGCTTTAGATTGGCCACATATGTTAGCTTCTTCCAACAAATTCAAACTAGATTAATTTTATGGAATTCATGATTTAAGGGTGGCAACTAAACCTCTTTATAATTTGTAGAAAATATGTCATTAGTGCCATTATTATGGTCCACATATTATCTGTGAAACACCAAAGGAAAGATGCAAAGAGATTGGTGTTATCCTGATCTCTTCGTGCACAAGGAGGGGGGCCTATACAAGTTGGTCCCAAAATGTCTGTAGCCATGTCTAGATCCAATCAATCTATTGTAGCCTCACTCTCTCTGTAGTTTTAGATATACAAATTCAAATCAGCATGTTACAGAAATGTATGTATTGTGTGAAGTTTCACATCAACTGAAACTAAAACCTCTCACCATCAATCTGTGTGGATATTCCTTAGTCCTCATACCTTCTCCTGTGTGGAGCTTGAGAAAATATTTGCATACACTTATCACATTATAGCATGTCATGGAGTACATTTACAAGAAACCAACCATTCAAATTTTTATATTCTATCAAGATTAAGGCATGTGTTAAATGCCTATTATCTGCATCTCGGCACAATGGTGTCATTAATAATTTGAAGTTTCTTGTCTTTCTAGTATGATCTAATTATTGCTTTGTGCAAGGCGTTTTCTCACTACAATTATTAAACGTTTGATGTTTATGAATAGTATATAGATACAATGGATGCCTCAAATAATAAAAGAGTCAATTATTTTACCATTAATAGTGTTTAGTATTTTCATATCATGTAAATTCAGTAGTTCTACCGGTGGTTACTTAGGGTCAACCTAAAAAATTCTTTCAAATGCATCAAAAGAAGTAAAAAGTGATAATAGGAAGGACTGGTGCGAACTTTTCTAATTGTACATGTTGAATCTGCAACTGTTGTTGTTGTGCTCAATTTCTTACTAGAGTACATATCAGGTGACAAAGTTTGTACAAATGTTTGAAATGATACTAAATAAGGTGGACATGAGGGATTGAAGAATGAAATTAGAAGACAATACTTGACTGAGATCTATAGGTGGCTGGCATAAAATCACCTTGAACTCAAATGAAATTAATGCATGATCCTATTTTCAAGTAAATCAGTGTCATCCACAATGCCTATGCAGAACATGAGTACACGCTCAAATCAATCTGTCTTGGCTGATATTAGTAATCGTCTTCACTAATAAGTGGATATATAAAGGATCTTCATCATTATATCAACACTCAACCCAAGGGGATATCATGTGAATTTGGCTCAACACTCTCCCCATAAGGCTATTATGGTGTCAACTTCACTAACTAAATCAAGGCTTTAGACTCTACCGACATGGATATTGTGTTTTCTCCCTCCATTAATGCACCATTCTAGAACAACAATGGTATTCCATGGCATGTATTGAACTATTGCAAAAATGTTAATGCACCCAAAACTATTGCATGAAGAATAAAATATAATGATTAGCACAATTCCTATATGCCCACCTCAAAAAGTAAAAGATCTCCATATCTAAAAAGAATTTTCCATAAATAAGATTTTAGGTAGTTAGGGTCTCTCTCTATGGTGAAGCCTCCACTAGTTGACATCACTAACATTATGGATAAATTCCGTAAAGTGAAATTTCAATTAAATAAGTCAATTTTCCAAAGTAAAACCCACCCAAGGTTCTCACTTATATGGCGATCTAGGGTATACATATGTTTGGATAGCGATTCTTGAGCATGTGTTTCGTTTTCTAAATATTGATATGCACAACAACGATATCACCTGGGTGTCTCTTGACACTTGATTACTATTAGTTTGGGCACTAAGAATATATTACTCAAATGTATATATGTAATTTAGTATACATGGATCTCATTGTTAGCATCCACATAAATAAAATTCCTAATATAAAAATTTGAGTTACTCTCATTCATCTGACTAGTATTAGTGTAGGTCCTAAATATTTGAATTTGAAATTAATATCCTAAATAAGTTGGACTAGAAGGATTGAAGAATGAAAGAACAAGAAAATACTTGATTGGGATCTATAGGTGGCTGGAACATAATCACCTTGAATGCCCTTCAATGTTTGATTGTTACAAAGGCAACATCCCACATATTATTGATTACCATTTTCAACATTGAAACTTGTACTACACCTTTTTTCAACTTGGCAATAACATTGGTTCAATGAAATTAATGCATAATCATGCTTTTAGTTAAACCAATATCATTCACAATTCCTATGTAGAACATGATTACATGCTCAAATCGAGTTGTTTGGGCTGATATTGGTAATCATCTTCCTAACTAGCATCCACATAAATTAAATTTCTAATATTTATTTATTTGAGTAAATAAATAAATTCCACACTCTAACAATCCCTTAAGTCATCTAGGTTGTACAAATTAAAACACTGAAACTTATAATTTTAACAAACATCTACTCAATCTTGGACAAAATCTACCCAGAAAATATTCAATGAAAAAAATTAAAAAGTAGCTAAAATACAACATTCTAATGCCATTTTAACCCGGTTGATGGAATTTTAACACTGTAAATTGATTCAAAGACCCCTTTGTCTCTAAATTTTAACACTGCAAATGGATTCAGAGACCCCTGTAGTGAAATGTAACACTTCGGTATCAAAATTGCAATTTTCCATTTCTGGACTGGTACATAATTAAAAATTACTAACATAAATGACTAATTCATATACTTATTTTACTTGTTATTTGGTCATATTTTTATTCTTGGACTATAATAGTCATTTATGTTAAGCATTATTAATTTTGTCACTTGTTAGCTAGTCATATATTCTAATCCTAAACTAAATTATTCATTTAAGTTAGTCGCTTTTAGTTTAGTCACTTATTATTTAGTCGTATATTTTATCCCTAGACTAAATTAGTCATTTTTAGTTTGGTCACTTAAAATTGCTCAAATTTAGTAGTAATTCACTTGAAATAATTGTGGTGACTAACTTTCTTAGTCACCTAGTCATTAATTTCATCATTTTATACTAGTGGCAAAATAAAAATGAGCAAAACAATATCAAGGTTATTACATATGCTTCCTTGAATAAACAACCTCCTCTCCTCTCAATAAGTCGGTATCCCTCCTCCTCCCATGAAATGAATAAGTGTCGATACATAGTCCTATAAAATAAATAAAAGGGTGAAATGAGAGAAAGGATTCCTACACCGGGAGGAGAAGCACACAACTCCACCAAGAAACTGTCCAGGCTTGTTTGAATCAAAACAATGTTTGTGCTCCTTTCCTGAAGTGACTCTGTCGGCATACTATCGAGGCTTGTTTGTAGCACAACAACACCAAAGATGAAAAAGTATACTCTGAAAATCTAAATCTTGTGAACTACATTACCCTTTCATGTTTCCAAACATTGTGATATTGTTAGTCATATATTTGTGCTCAACCGAAAAGGACTAAAGGGGAATCTATGTACATATGAATTGATTGGGGAAGCTTAATTAATTTGAATGATGAATCAATACTCCTTGAAGAACTAGACCCTACATAAACAATTTACCAAGGCAAAGAAGTTGGAGCTCTATTAGTGTGTCACCAGCTATTGTCACTATAATAAACACCCTCCAAAAATTTCCTACACTTGAATTTTGGATCCTACAGTGGATCTTACAATCAATTTTTCCATAGTCACTTCTTGGTTACTCAATGTTTTTTTATGTCTCTGAGCTAATTGTAAGTGTTGATGTCACCTGCTCACCCATGCTTAGTCTGCAATAAGTTCATTAGTGCATTATTTTACACAATCTTGTACAAGCATAGGATAGTTAAAGAAGACTATGCCTATATGATGATCAACCAATGTTGATAGTCATTGCACACTTTCATTGACAATCTCTCACTTTTGGTTGCAATTGTACTTTTGCTTCAGTGAGTTTTCCAAAATGTTTCTTTTGCGCACCTTCACTTTTGAAGATGTCACTTTCATGTTTTAGATTGCCACCTTCACTTGATTCCACATTAATTAGTGTTTTTTCATGTTATCTAGGCTCTCGAATGTGTTGTTTTCACCATTTTTCACATATCACAAGTGTTGTTCGCACTTTTACCTTCATACTGTAAGTGTCGTCTTTTAGCATGTTAAGTGTCACATATTATACAAAATCTAGTTATGGTTGTCTCAGGGGGAAATATTTGTGTTAATGAGCTTTCCTTATCATGTAAAACATGTGTCAAACTCATTTCCAATGCTTCTATCACTTCCACACAAGTTTCGTCACTGTCATCACAAAGTGCATCTTAAGTGTCACACTTGGAGTGAGTTGGTGTAATGTTGTCACATTGAGGAAAAAATGTTGTTCATGTGTTCTAAGTTTTTCATGGTCTGTCTTCAAGAGAAATAATTGTATGATCATGTTCAAGTATTTATTCTATTCAAATTTCTCTCACTAATCCAACACTTAGTCGAAATTGGGAAAACTCCCCGACTGAGCCACTCAACCTCATTTAACCCTCCTCGACTGTGAATTGAATAGTATCAACTCTCAAGAAACTAAATTTCCTATTGGAAATGCACAATGCATAGATTTTACCTCCCAAAATTGTGCATGGTGTAATCTTAGTGCTCAAGCTGAGCCCCTAAGTTTTAGAACTACACAATCCTTGAATCTAGCCAACCTTCTCTGCGCACTTGGAAGTCTCAAGCATCAAGCCTCATCCTTGAGCTCTTGAACTATCAAACTACACAATCACTTGGCCTTTCTCCTTCCAAAACTATGCATTGGGAAACTTTAAGCTTGAAACCCCAAGCTTAAGGTGATGAAGGCCTCAACTACGCAATATCCTACCCTGTTCTCCTGTTTGAATTGCACATCGGGAAACATAAAACCTCAAGATTGACCTCTTAAGTTCCTAAACTATGCAGTCACTTAGCCCGAGCCTTCACAGCTATGATCACTGCAGTCTCAAGCCTCAATCCTCTAGCTAGAACCCTTGAGCCCCACAATTGCGTAGTACCTCTGCCATGTCCTTCATAACTAGACATTACACAGTCTCAAGCCTCAAGCCTCTAGTCTGAGCTATTGCGTCCCTCAATTGTGAAATCCTTTGACCCTGGCCATCCTAAATTGTTCATTATGAAAAATTGAGCCTTAGTACCAAACCTCGGCCTCTAGAACTACGTAATCCTTGAGTCGTACACTCAACTAGTAACTAGCTCCATCCCTGACAAGTGATTTTATGAAGAATCTTAGATTAGGGGTTTATCAAATTGATTTCATCTTGTCATGAGTGGACTACAATTATAGTTATTCTATTATGTCATGACAGGATGATGATGAAGGAGATGGAGGAGGAAACCATGCTAGAAGACAAATAAGGAGATGAATAGATCACATGATCATCAAGAGAGATGATGAAGGAACATTAGATTAAAATAGAAGACCAAATATCATGACAAAATGAAGACTCCATGTGATTTGCAAACCTTTGGAGGGAGAATATGAATAAAAAAGCATCTCTCCCATGAAGACAATGTATTGGATACATATATTATTGAAGACAAAGCAACAAGAGGAACAACTTGTCACTACCACCTTATCATGAAGTCCATATTTTCTTTTTCAAGTTGTGACCTATGAAAATGTCACCATAATTTCATGTGTGTCCATGTGTCTTGCCACATCCCTTGTGGATGTAATTATGTAAATATCACTAGAAAAAGACAAAATGTAATGTAAATTGGAACTCCAAGAGTCATGTATAGAATATGAAGACTAATGTAAGAGTTGAAAAGGCATAGAGAAGTAAAACAATCATGAGGGTAGTCCAAGAGTCACAAGGGAGGTGAATGGTTACACCATTTGTTATATATACACCCTCATAGCTCATGCAAAGGGAATTTTCACATTAGCTTCTCCCTTAAGGCATAAGAGAGATAAAGTTAGTACTTTTGAGGTGCAAGTAGTGGCTCCAATGCTCCACTATTGGAGCTAGGGATGTTTGTTGTATTCATGTATCTTGGGACTTTACTTAATACTTGAAGCCCAATGCCCATCACATTTTCATCCATGGATTGTGAATATTTGTAAGAATTTTATGTCAATGTTTATGATTCATTTTTTATTTCTCCTATACTATAGTAGTTTAAATATTTTAGTTATTTTAGTGCTCATCTAATTGAAAATGTGTTTTAATGGTTCTAACAATTGTCACATCTATGTGGACTATTCTGCTTGATCTTAGGAAATTCTCTTTTCACTTGTGTGAACCTCTACTAGGATGGTACTACTATCTCTTCCTTACAGGCTCACCTTTCCTCCCTCTGTAGTAGAAGAACCTTGATACACCTACAAATGAACATTAACCAAGCACACTTACTTACTTTTTTCAAAGGAACATACATGCTTCCCTCTCTTTCTATCGACTAAATACAAGGAAATTCTATAAGAAGATATGACAACTAAGTCAATACTTTGGATGGTGCTACTATTCAAAATGGTGTGAGGTCTAATTGAGACTTCACATCGGGGAGACCCCCATGGTTGATGGTTTTCTTGCACCTGCCAACACGCTGTCATGCCTATGAGGATTTAACATATCCCGGATCCATCATCTATCCAAATTTGAACAATAAAGCATAGAAAACTAGCGTAGTTACGAAGGAAATTGTATCATTGTATACAAATTATAATTAAATATCATCTTTATATATATATATATATATATATATATATATATATATAATATATATATATATATATATATATACACATCAATTTAAATTTATAAATATGTCATTGAGCTATAATATCAATATGATAACGTATCAATCATATAAATTAATTAAAGTTATTTTAAGAATGCATTTCAGATTAATCACATCATTAGTTGTTGGTAATATTGGATTTTATTAAATTTTGTGAAGACAAAAATTTTTAGATACAATTGTTTTCTCAAATTTCTATTGTAAAATATGTTTGCATAACTAGATATTTGATTCCTAGTATCATGAACCAGTTATATACACACAATATTGTTAAAATGTATTCTACGTTGACCTTATTTGGGTAATTAAAGTCAGGTTTTTAGTATTAATGGTTACTTAGAAATTTGTTGGATGTTAGTTGCATTGTTAAGAACATCATACATATTGTTGTTGATGTTGACCACTATTGAATAATGAGATGGGTGGCTAAAGAGCCAACAATCTTACACTATATTATTTATATCTATCTCTACCTATTAGATTTACATGGAATAATAGAAGACCTAAGCCTCTTCATAGAGAAGAGAGAGAATAGATATGATTGGTTTTTTAGACTATTAACACTATTAACCAAATCATCCTGTAAATGACAGTTCCAAAGGAGGGCATCTACAATTTCTCATCACCTCTATTATCACAATTTTCTTTGTAAATAAATGAAATAAGGAACTAATTGTAGGAGTGCTGTGGATGTGATATCACCCAACTAAGTTCCAGTGTTGTGAGAAGAACATGTCCTTAAAAAATAGTGTTTTTTTCCCATGGCTTACCTTTAGGATGAGAAGGGCTCCCACAAAGTATCAATTGAGTTCCAAAACAAGCAATCCAATCATTCAACTCCTGATATTATCATTGAGAGAGAGATCACAGTTGGAGTAAAGAATTCTTTATGGAAATTTAGGAGAAAAGATATCCAATACACTCTACATAGGTTTTTAGGGAAATCTTTTTGGTTACCTTGGAGATAGGGTGTTGATTACCTACAAAATCATTAAAGAAAAAAAGACTCCATCTCTTTTATGGGATAGATTATCCATATTACTTAGATTAGTCATCTTCATCCTTGAAAGCAAAGGAGGTTATCATACAACCACTAGCTTGTGAGAAAATGGTAGAGGGCTCAACACTGTGGCTTTACCATGGCCACTCGTACCATCAAATATTCTTTTTCGATCATTCTCCTTTGCAAGGTCATGCAACTAATCCTTGGAATATGCAATCGTTTATACATTGTGTGGTATTTACATTGGGAAATGACTTCAAGAAAATCAACATAAGTTTAAATATGCTTGCTTGTAATCTTTATATCCTTGATGGAATCTCCTTCGGTAGTGACATGTACTAAAATATTTAATGGTTGGAATAATACTCTATGGTGTTGGGTTTTCCTTACATCCTCCCATTTTATAAATCTTTGGAAATTAGGAGATAAAGTATTTTGGAATTGTTTCTTCTGTTTCATATTTAAATAGACAAGTCTAGCCCAATGTGTTGGGGTCGTCTAGATGAGTTGAGCATGTACACAATTTGTTTGATATTTCTGTAGAGGGGTAAATTGGATGTGTGTTTGTCCAAGAAGTTAAGGCTATTATTGATATTGGTAGTGAAGCATTTCCTTCTAAATTATATTTTTTCCAAAGAAATTATTAGGAGTACAATATTTTTTTTGTTTTTACTAGCCTCTACAAGTAACCTAGGGTGAGCACAAGGTTCAATTATTGTTGAAAATAACTATGATTCAAGGTATATAAGAATGAAAATATTTATTTCAATACCATGAATGTTAGGAACTGGTGGAAAACAGTTTCTCAAATCCTAATAAAGTAGCTTTGTAGGGCATGATTAAGGCTCGAAGAAATTGACTTGTAGATCTAAAGAAACATGATAACCACACTACATATTGGATCTAAGCTTTAGTGGATTACTTGATTTTTCCCAAGATAATATGAGTTTCTAGTGCAAAGAAATCCTAGAATATGTTTAGGTTAGAAAATTATGGTAATGACAAAGTGAAAATGGTGAAGCTTTAAACCATAAGTATAAATCTTGACACCTTGAAAATGAAGAAAGTAGAGAATACTAACCAATTTATGAACACAATGATAGGAGTTCTGAATCAGCTAAGGATTCATGTAGAAAATATTGAATATCATATTATTGCTGAAAATTTTCTCATAAGCCTACCTAAGAGATTTGAAATAGTTGTCATTTCCATAAAAGAGTCTAAAGACCTATCTAATCTGATAGAAGAATAAATGATGGGTTGTATTTTCCCTCATTAAGAAGAATCAACATGGAAGAGGAATCTTTATAACATGATTCCAAGATCTTGATAGAGTTATATTAACTTTTATTTTGTCAACAACGAGTTTACCATGAATAGTAATGAACCTACTCTTTATAACAAATTAGATCAACAAGGTAATATTCCCATATCTTTTATTATTTTTAATGACATTATATGTATTGTAAATGTAACATTTGGTGAATGTAAAAATGCCATGAAATTAGTGTTTTAGGTGACAAACCTTGGCCTCATGAATTACTTTTTGGGAATTCAAATAAGGCATTTTTGTTTGTCAAGAATAGTATGCTACAAATATTTTAAAAAGGTTTAGGACTGACAAATGAAAACCTAAGAAAATACGTAGTTTATTTACTCTCTGTCAGGATAGGGTAACTCCAGAATGAGCGGGAGAAAAACTGATATATTATTCATTAGCTAACACACATTTATATACACAAACATGACGTATCAGTTCATCTTCTTGATGATTGTCCAGTTCACCCATCTGTTTCGGATTAGGTGTCAACATTCCCCCCCTTAATCTGAAGGGATGTTGGTGAGTCCAAGCATCGTTCTGAATCTTTCAAGCTTTTCTCTTCCAAGTGCTTTGGTGAAGATGTCTACAACTTGCTCATTTGTGGAACAATGGCGGAGATGGATTGTTTTGGCCTCAACATGATGTCGGATCAAATGATATTTAGTATTGATGTGCTTTGTACGATCA
>APFE031665670.1:46881-87062 GCA_000404065.3 Pinus taeda
TAGTGATAGGAATCCCCCTCTTCATAGATGTGAATTGATTTTCAAAATCTTTTGAAATGATTTCGTTTTTTGCGAATCTATCCAAGCGATCAAGTTGCCGCTCAACAACATTGTCAGATTTGGATGATTCAAGAAAAATTACATCTCTAGATACAACAAACTTTTTATTTACTTCATCATAGAGGCGGAATGCTTTGGAGGTGTTTGAATACCCCAGGAAGATACACTTACAACTTCTAGCACCAAGTTTGTTTCTATGTACCTTTGGTATCAAGGCATAACAGGTGGAAACAAAGACCCTGAGATGCTTTACCGAAGGAACATGTCCATACCACATTTCATATGGAGTCTTGTTTCTTATAGCATTAGATGGACATCTATTCTTTATATATGCAGCACATAGAACAACATCAGCCCAAAACATTATCTTTACATTTTTGAAAAAAAAGCATGGATCGTACCATATTCAAAATTGTTCTATTCATTCTTTCAGCTACACCATTCTGTTGGGGATTATAAGGCACAGTTGTTTGATGTTTAATCCCATGTTGGCGAAGATATTGTTCAAATTCATTTGATGTATATTCTTTTCCATTATCAGTGCGGATAGACCCAATATGAGATTGTGCATCATTTTCAATCCATTTATGAAAATTCTTGAATGTTAGGAAAGCATCAGATTTGTTCTTCAATAAATAGACCCAACACATTCTGGTGTAGTCATCAATAAATGTCATGATATATTTATTTCCATTTGCAGAAGGAACAGGCATTGGACCACATAAATCTGAATGAATAAGTTCAAGCTTCCTATGTGCTCTTGAATGTGAGTCATGAAATTACTGTTTGTTGTGCTTTCCTAGAATGCAAGCATCACATTGCTTAAGTTTTATAGGAATTGAAGGCAAACCAGCCACACCATTTTTCTTCAATAAACGGAGACTGTCATAGTTTAAATGTCCAAATCTAGCATGCCATAATAAAGTTGACGGAAGTGTACCTTCTTCATGATGAGTAATATATGAGAAATGTTGTTTATGGGCAGATGTTCCTTGTAGTTTGAGAAGTCTTTCTTCTTCTATTCCCCTCATGACAAGTGAGTGATCAGATGATTTTCTCACCTCAAGCTTGCCATCAAACATATGAATGGAGTAACCTTGCTGGCGGATGTGGACCAAGTACAGCAACTTTCTCTTGAGCTGTGGGAGATATAAAACATGATCAAGAAGAAAGTCTGGGAGACCAGGCAGTTTAAGCCTGATTGTGCCAAGCCCTGATGGCTTGATTTTTGACTGATCTGCAAAGTAAACTACTCCATCAACATTGTCAGTTAAATCTTCAAAAAAGTCTTTTCTATGAGTCATGTGACAGGTTGCTCCTGAATCAAGCAGCCAGTCATTTTTCCAGGAAGCAAGTGAAGTGTTAAACAAATCTTCATTTACTCCAATGTTACATTGTGCCTCAATATAGTGAGCGGATTCAGGTGCTTTACCTTAGTCTGTATCATCAGTTTTACCTTTCTATTGGTTTCTTCTCTTCTCAATTTTGTCCCATGGTAGCTTGCATGTAGAGGCATCATGTGATCCATTTCTTTTGTAGTGAATACAATGTAAATCTGCCTTTTCTCCTTGAGAATGTCTTCCCCCCTGCCTCTGAAGTATCTTCCTCTTCCTCTTCGTCCACCTCTTCCTCTTGTAGACTCTTGAGTAGGATATTTTTCTTTATTAGCGAGACATACAGTCTCTTCAGAAGATTCAGGGACTGTCTTCTTTCCAAAGGCTTTTTCTCTTTTAGCAAACTTTTTCACAAGAAAGTCAAAGGTTATATCCTTGAGATTTCCATTTGCTTGTAAAGACTCAAGATAATTTGAGTATGTAGGATACAGTGCCTTGAGAAAAGCAATAAGAGATATATCTACCTCAACTTTAGTGGATTTGATATCATGCACTATAGATTTTATTTCAGATGCAAGAGCAAGAGGGTCATTATTTTGCAGTTCAAGAGTGAAGAGTTTAATCATAAGTTGGACGACTTCAAGTGCAGAATGTGAGTCATAGAGTTCTTTCAGCTTTTTTAAAGCTTCAAAGGCAGTTGAACATGTTGAAATGTGACGACTCACCTCCTTATTTACAGACGCTGCTATTAATGCATACACTTTGCTGTTCTTGTTTTCCCATATGGCGAGCTCTTTGTTTGATGTAGGCTTTTCTGGGTCACTGTCTCCTTCTCCGACACACACTCCTTTCCACAGCTCATTGAAAATGAGGGTGTGTTGTACCATCCGGGACCAGTCAGGATAGTTCTCCTTGCCAGTGAGAACTATTCCTATCATATAGATGATTGAATGCATTTTGTAAAAGGTTACTTCTGCTGATAAAAAAAAACTTTTGCTGATATATTAATGCTTTTGATGGCGAAAAAAAATTTCTCTTAAAAAACTTCTGCTGCTGAAAAAAATCTGATATGAAAATGTATTCATCCAAAATCTGAGCAGGGATAGAATTTTGCTACGCCATTTTATATATCATTCATCATTGAAATAAATATTGATAACCATTCTGAACAACAATTTCAGCGCTTTTGTTTAAACCCTATCACCGTATCATACATAAATAATGAACGCTATACTGCATATATGAACAATCTGAAGACGTGCTAAATTAAATCTCCCAAAGCCGTGGGGAAAAAAAATGACTTCTCGTAACTATGGTTTGGTTTTATCGCTTCATAGATATCACCGTTCCATCCATTAAAACCTCTTTGTGGTATCATGGATTTGCGCCATGCAAACTGCCCGTAAAACCACCGGTTCAGGCATTCGCTTTGCCCATCAAGGAAGTGGATGGGTGGCAAGGAAGTGGAACGCATGAAAAAAATGATGGGAATCGCTCACAACGCAGATAAAACTTGAGCGCAAGAATTTATGGAGGGGTGATAGGCTGGCTGAGTGATGACGCTGCTTATCTCGTGCGGGCCTCCCAAAATCAACCTCGCAAAATACCATACGCAGGTTCTCATTGCAGGTTTCATACGCAGGTTCTCATTGCAATTCTCATACCATACGCAATCAACCTCCCAAAATACCATACGCAGGTTCTCATTGCAGGTTTCATACGCAGGTTCTCATTGCAATTCTCATACCATACATTTCAGGTTTCAATTCAGATACCGTACGCAATTCTCATTGATACGTTACCTTCGTTACCTTCGTTACGCAATTCTCATTGATACGTTACCTTCGTTACCTTCGTTACGCAATTCTCAGTAGCGTCAGGCGTGTCATACGTTACCTTTGTTACCTTCAGGTTCTCATACGTTACCTTCGTTACCTTCAGAATTTTGCAGAATAAGTTACCTTCAGGTTCTCATACGTTACCTTCGTTACCTTCAGAATTTTGCAGAATACATTACCGCAATTCTCATTGCAGGTTCTCATACGTTACATTCAGAATACGTTATGAATGACTCGCAGACCAAAAGGAGAGTCAAACGGAAAAAAAACAAGAGTTTCATGTAAGCGGAAGGGAGACTACGTTACCAGGCTTAGGTAAGTTGTCAGGCTTCAACAGAATTTGCATAGTACGTTATGAGAAGCACTGGCGCTACTGCTATCAGCGCAACTCCTCCAACTGAGCCAACGATTATACTCTTCAGAAAAAGAGTCTTCAGGCAGCGTGCATTTCATTCATGTATGCAGCTTCAGGTGTGGGACAGAGGAGCAGAAGGCAGGCAGGAGTTACAAGGTTAAAAATAGAACCTGGGACCTGTGCTCTGATACCATGCCAGGCCAGGAGTAACTCCAGAAAAACTAATGCATTTATTCGTTTAACCAGCTATCTAATATATACAAGAATGTGATTGTTCAGTTCATCTTCTCGATGACTGTTCACATTCAGTTCCCCAATCACTGAGGATTAGGTGTCAACAGATTTGATGTGCCCGAATGGATCTATAAAACATATGATTGGGTTTCCAATGCATAGTCATTTGCCAATATGTAGTCTTCATCTTTAGGTTCCTTCGTCTTCTCGAGACACTTCTCATTTTTCAGTGAAGAAAATGGGATGATAATCTTCCCCAAAAGAAGTGGTTTTCCTCGACAATCGGATCTGTTTCATCCTCTAATTCTCATTTAGCATAATTCTACTGCAAGGGTGTCCGAATTGGCGATGTCGATGCTTCAAAAGCTTTCTGCTATCTTTGTTTGATCCTGTACTGAGGTTGCTGATGGTTTCTGAAGTTCGGATTTCTAGCTTGTGGCTCCTAAGGTCTATCTGAATTTATCATCCAGTCGACCATCCTCTCCATGGTTCTGATCAATGCATCTAGTTTAATTTTGGTTGAATAAGAAGGTTCTTCTTTGATGGTTACTTTCTTTTCCGATTTCTCAAGTTTTAACTGAGACTTTTTAATCATCAAGTTTGCTTCCATGTTTACTACTTTATTCTAAATTTCTTCTAGAGTTGTAGGATCTCTTTCCCTTAGTTGATAAGCCATCTCTAGATCAAAGGCATCCGAGTAATGTTGAAGTGCCAAATTAGGTGGATGTTTCATGTTATATGGAATTTAATTATAGATCTAATTAAACCTTATAGTGAACTCCTGAACCGTCTCATTAGGATTCCTTTTAAATGTGGTGTATTCAGCCAAGATCTGCAATGGATTTTTGTTTTCCTGCCACCTGGCTAAGAACAACTCATTTAACCTCTGAGGAGTATCAATGGAGCCCGCTACCAAACCATGGAACCATTTTTTCACATCTCTAGAAAAACTTTGAGCCATTAGTCTCATTTTGGCATTGTCATCATCAACCTCCTCTAAGTCAATGAAATCAGCCAGTTTGTGAATATGTTGCTGTGCTGTGACTCCCGAGGTGCCATCAAAAAGAGGAAGTCTCTGGCCATAGGTCTGAGGTAAAGCTACCAACTGACTAGGTAATACTAAAGGTGAAAATCTTGCCATGCTGGGGGATGGTGAATGGGAAATACAATGGGTTGTTTTGGTTGGGATAAAGATGGAGGTGGCGATACAGATGTTTTCAAAGGTGCAGTAGGGGATATGGCAGAAGATAAGCTTTTAAGCTGATACTAAATATAGGCTTTTTCCGCTGTAATTTGTAATTTATCGGCTAGGCTTTGAATTTTCTCAAAATTAGACCAAACCTTGTGCTCATGTTTTGAAAACTGAAAAGTAGCAGAAGGTTGATTAAACAAAGACTTTGAAGCGGGTAGGTATGAATCAATCTTTATGGGATCAAATAATTCCTTTGTAAGACAAGACTCAGACTTTGAATGAAATAGGGATGCTCAAATTTAATTTCAAAAGGAATATCCTCAATACCAAGTATTTGATCTGATAAGGAAACGATCCTGTCCAATTCTGTGCTTTTAGTGTCAGGGAAAGGGACTTTAGGCTTTCTTAACAATCTTTTAGGATCATTAACCGAAGAAGGAGGATTTGGGTGAGGGTTTGACCTGGTATGTCTTTTTGGAGCCAGTATCTTCACAGGGTCAAAGTCTATGGGAAGTGAAAAGAATTTCAGACTTGAGCGGAACAAAGAAAGCTTCACACTTCACCATCGTGGAATTTCTCTCAATAGAAAATTTTAACAAGCAACAATCAAGAGCTTACCAATGGAATGAGGTTTAATTTGAGCTTGTGATTTATGAACTTCTTTGCTTTTTGAACAAGTTCTGAATATCTACGACTAGATTAGCTGGATCAAGATGCAGAATTTTATCTTGTTTGTCTCCTCGAAGTCACCTCTACACTCTTGACACTGCAATTATGGAATCAGCCTTTATGAAACTTAGTTCCATTGTCCAGAGGAACAAATCCCAATGAAAACTATGCATACACCCAGGAAAAATGAAGCTTTCTTTCCCTAGCAATGGCACCAATATGTTATCACTCCTCCGGATCTCCAAGGCTGAGGAAGAGTCCAACTGAGGTAACCACAGACCAATCTTTTGAATTGGTAGTTATCCCTACCAAGCCAAAGAGGGCTCTCTCCAAAGGATCACAACCCAAAAGGGCTGGATTGATTAGGGTTTTAGGCTAGATATAGTAGCTCAGGGTTTTGATTTGATTTGATTGGGGTAGTCACTAGATGAGTGAATTAGGTCAGGGCAAAAGAAAATCAGAATTGCAGACACCTGATGGGGAAAGGTATTCAAATACTTTAACACTTTGTAGTATATTGATGAAATGGTTTAGACTGATGAGGTGATCAAAAGAGCATGAAAATCATGAATTATTTTTAACTGAAGAAATGAAACAAATTATGTTAATTTTCCCAAAACAGAGCATAGAAGATGAATTCTGCTTATCACACCTTGAAAATAAAACATTATTTAGAAGTGAAATGGATCATGGAAGATACAAAACATTCACACACATGTAATTGAAGAAGAAACAATATCAAAATACCATGCCACAAGAATCCCCACCAAAATAGTTGCAACTAATCCAATATATTCCATGCCAAAGTCTGAAACACTAGTACGACATCCAATGGAGTCCAACCTGTAGAATGAATGAAAAAGTACATGATATAGGCCTAAAAAAAACTCCTCTCAACCTCAGGGGTCAAATCCATTAGAGGAGGATTAGTTTCACCAAAAAGTGAACTGATAGCTAGAGTGTAGGGTGGTCAAAGTGACTCATCCCTCACTTTTTGGAAACTGATTCATTACATCACCAAAAGAGTTTTCACCTAATGTATTTACCATAGGTAACAGTAAAAAAATCATTATTACATTTACATTCATCAATTACATGGGTAAAAATATGATTTGTCAAGGTGAAACTGTCAAAAATGAGAAAATTTACAAAATGAACAAACTCAGAAAATTTGTGTCAAAAGCGCAGCGCCACTGTCCTCAGTGCAATGCCAACTTCAACTCCACTTTTGTGGGGGTTCCCGGTGTCCAAATTGAGTGCAGGATATCTCATCGGAAAGAATTTCCTATCTAGTTTCTAGATATACCCTTATTTTCTAAAAATGGTCAAGTTTTGACCCTGCAAAAGTTGATTCTCCCAATAATGGTCAAAAGCGCAGCGCCAGCCTCCAAAACAGGGTAGAAACATGATTTTTTGGGTGTTGTTTGACCTTTTGACTGCCTAGTTTACCCAAAAAAACTTCGCAAAGTGGTTTTCCTAATTTTATTTGGCCTTCGGAATCTAATGGTAATGATCATTTTGCATTTGGAGGTCCCTAGGAAAAGCGTAGCGTCTAGGGCGCAACACTTTTGGCAGTGTGATTGGTGCACAAATTGCCAAAAATGCACAAAACTCAAAATTTTTCCAAAATTGCTCAAAATGCTTCAAAATTTATCCTGAGGAATGATGGTGAGGTTAGTTAGGCCATGAGTGATGCCTAAGCAAGTATTTCAAGTTTATCTTCCTCCTTTTGCTTGGTTAGGTCTTCAATTTTTTCTTTGCAGCTTTGAGTTTTGCCCTAGCAATCCTTTCTCTGTTGGCATAATGTTTTGCCATATTCTTTGAATTTCATTTTGCTGGTTAACTTTTTTTAGGGCATTGTCTAGATGCTGATTGACCTTATCAAGCCAATGCTCCTAGTTTTCATTGACCAAGATGGTAAATTGCGTATTCAATATGAGCTCATTAGCAAGCTCAACTTCCTTTTTCTTCTCTAGTTCTAGAGCTCTTTTTAGACCTCTAGTTCTAGGTATTTTTCTAGTTTCTTGCTCTTCTTCAAGCTTACCATACCTATCATAGGCCTCTTCTAGAAATGCCTTGACTTTCATTGCTTTCCTCTCTACCTTGATGAGCTTAACCTCCATGACCTCATGTTCTACCTCAAGCTTCTTATTTTCCTGCTCATAATATAAGATGATGTTTTTTCCCTCTGCAGGTTGATCTGGAGCTCCCCGATGAGTGCATATTTTTCTTTGATGACAATGCTTGTGCTCTCACTCCCATCATGTTCACCTAGGTCAACCAAGTCAAAATCCTGTTCTGTCTCATGGAGGTCCTCATCCTGCTATTGAATCTCTACCTCTGTCATCTTTTCTTTACCTTTGTGTACCTGCTTTGTTGATGAATAAGGCAAGGCCCCTCCCACAATTTATGGGGCAAAAACCTGCTTGTGGCCTCTCCAATAAGTATGTGCCAATTTCCTCACATCTATTCTCTTAGTCCTAATGACCTTAGCTCTGCTAGGTGACCCTGCATGATCATGAAATGGTGATGATGGCGGTGATACTGAGGGTGGTTCATTAGATGGAGGAATAGAAGTAGTGGGATGAGATGGAGGAGGTATGGCTTCAACATGTGGACATTGTGGAGCAATGAAAATGTCATTGGCAATGAAATTGTCCCATGAAATATGCAACTGATCAAGGTGATGAAGGATAATGATCTTGATAAATAAGTGATGGAAAAGGCTATTCATCTGCTGATCATAATCTCTCTTCTGCACAGTGGAGGCCATTTTGTCTACACTTCTAAACATATAGTATGGGATATTGAGGAATTTGACCCTTGTGAAGTGCATAAGCAGTTTGATATGGTAGGTGTAGAGCCTAGAGAACCTACCTTCACAAGAGAAGTACTTCATGATGATTTTCATCATGAGGTCACACCTATTAAGAAGGTAGCTGAAAGGGAACACCCTCCTCCTCTTCTTTTTGTACAGTGGTTTGATGAATGGTTCATAATACTGATCCTCCAAATCCTTTTATTTAAACCACCTCTCACCATGTTTGGAATCCCCGTGGCAACAACAATGATAGAAGTAGACAAAGTGAAGGTCACTCCTGCTAGGGTTACTTGACTATCTTTAAGGTTTGATGCAAAGGGTCTGGTCAAAACAGGGTGATGCTGAGATCTTTCAATCATTTTACAAAAATCAAGGAAACCCACCTACTGAAAACATGAGAATACCATTGGTGAAGCCATGAGTTCATTTGTGTTAATGGGCTCCAGCCTTAGGATTCTGCTTCCTTTGTGTGGCCTTCTCTATTCTCTGTCCTCTTCTTCTTGTGTATCCTCCTCTTCCACATAGTCTCTATCTTCCTCCATAATATTTGTTTAAGATTCCCTAGTGATGAGGTAGGTGGGAATGGGAAGTGGAAATCAGTCTAGGGAATAGGATAGGGCTATAGAAATTTGGGGAGATGAGGTGGTGGATTATGGAACTATGTGAGGTGATAGGAGGTGAAAATGTGAAGGGTGTTGGGAATGATAATTAATTTATAGGTTTATGGTAGAGACTGCCTAGGGATTTTAGAAGCCTAGGTCTTACGGTTTTATGGGAAAAGTGTTTAGGGACTAGGAAATGATAGTGTAAGGGTAGGGAAAGGATTAAAAGTGATGTAGGAAGGTGTTGTAGGGTCTATGGGCAACAAATTTTAGGATAGGGATGAATTTAGGGTTTTTTCCCTTGTCCAAAGGCTAGTTTTGCGTAGGAATCAAAACACTAAAAAGAAGTGTTGTTTGGAAGTGGAAGTGGGTGGAAAATAAGGTTACTTACTTAGTAGAGGAGGAAACAAAGCCTTTTTGAGCTTTTGAGAGGATTTGGAGGTGTTTTGGTGCTTTAGAGGCTCACTGGGAAAAAGTGCAGCACTTTACCTAGAAGCGCAGCGCTTGTGTTAAAAAATGCAGCACCCAAAGCTCTAAGTTCAACACCTCTCTTCTAAGCGCAATGCCTTCTTCCTAAGCACAATGCTAAGAAAATTTTCACATTTGAACCTTCAAAAACGAATTTTTTTTATCTGAGGGAGTGTGAGCTCGACCTCTGAGAGTGAAAATGGATTTTCTTTTGATGTCTTGGTGGCTTTTATACTTCATGAAATTGATGTTTTGGGCCTTGGGACTAACTTCCTTCCTTTTATCATTCACTTTACTCTTGGAACCTATACCTTTACACTTGACTTTTCTTTGACAAATTGATCATTTGACATACATTGGGAATACTTTGACCTTTGACTTTTGGTACTTTGGCATTTTGGGACTGAGTTGACATCTTGGGAAAAGTTACTTATTACATATAATGACATAAAATTACATAAATATAAAAAATAAAATTACATCTCTGTTTTTGGAATAAAATTACAAACTTGAATGAAATTCTTACTTGAAATCAAAATTATAACTTTGGCAACCATGGTTACATGCTTGCAAATCCTCTTTAACTGAAAAAGGGATATTACTTTGTTCAATCTCATACTTTTGTTGACCTTATGCGGTGAAATGATATTTTATTGGACTTTGAAAAAATGAAACCTAAAGACCTATTGGGACCTTGAATGAGGAGACTCCAGGTGGACTTGACTAGCACAAAACATGACGAAATGAGCCTTTATAGTCAATGTATGCTCAGTAAGACACATGAAGGTGCCTAACAAATATTGATTTTTGAGAGAGAGTAGGGATTTTGACATAGGGATACCATCAGTGAGTAAATTTTTAAATGAGGAACTAGTTGGAATGACAAAAATTTCAAAATGGGACCCTAATATGATATAAAAGAGTAGTTTTGATCACTCATGGCAGTATGCAAATACTGACTGTAACAACTAAAACATTGTTGTAATGGCTGCTGTAGAAATCACATGGAGGTTGGAAGACCCCTACAAGGTCATCTCCATCTTCATACTCCTCCATAAACTGAATCAACACTCTGGTTGACCAGAGCACCCATAGGCTTCACTTTGCAAAAAGCCTATCCAGAAGTGCTCCTTTGATCCTGAAACTTATTCCCATGAGTTTAGAATGTCCAAAAATGGCTATATAACCTCTTTTCGTATCCCATTTGGTCGAAAATTGCCTTAGTTATGACCTCCGTCAGTCTTTCCACAATTTTCTCCTCCAAATCTCGATTACTGCAAGTTAAATTCATCATCTGCAGTTAAAACTACCAGTTTCGCCAAAATCGGCAGTCCCTTTATCTTTCCCGCCTATCAGATGGTTAAGGGCCAAGTGGTCACATGCAGAGTGGCTTTTCTGGCGGTAAAGACAACGGTTTCGCACCATGTCAGATATCGGTGGACTTGACGACATATAAACTGCAACACATAAACATATCGCGTCTGGGCAGTCTATCAAAATCAGAACTTTATCGCTCATTGCAATCAGCATTAATTAGCGGTAACATAAATATTAGCGAGGTTTTAGTGCGATATGTGATTGCGATTGCATCACAACCCTGTCTGTGCTAGGGGCCGATTTGTAATACCTCTGATATGCGATATGCGATATCACAAATTGGCACTGCTGGGGGCCAATTCTTTAATGCTGACCTGCCTTTTGCTCCGATATGTGATATGTGGGGGCCAATGGTAACCTGCCACTTGGCACTTCCCCATTTGCTGGGACCTTTTCCATGTCATCCAATCCTGCCACGTGTCCAAGTCAAACATGAACTTTGACTTGCTCTAACTTCTTCGTACGAGCTCAAATTTGAGTGATGTTTGCACCATTAGATTCAAAATGATGAGCTCTTTGATATGAAGATAAGCTTATAAAGATTCTGACACTTTGATATTTTAGCAAAATTTGAGCTCCTGATCATTCTTCCCCACTGAAAAAATTTTGCTCTCCAAAAGTTTACTTTCAATTGTTCAACATTTGAAGGTACAATTCCTTCATTTTTCCAAACTTGATCAAATCGATGTTTGCAGGGCCTTGACTTGTACTTGTCTTGGCTTTTTCTCAAGCTAAACTTAAAATATAACTTGACCAAATAATTCAAGTTCGATGTTCTTCTCGGCTTGTCCATGTCTCTATGGCCATCCACATCAACATCCTTTCCAAGAAGAGTTCCAAGGTGCTCATCTGCAAAATTCTTATAGAGGATAATATCTTAAAAGACTTTGCCAAATGAACCAAAACAAGCCTCACATAGTGAATACTTGTATAACTTGAGTGCTAAACACATTTGGAACATACTAAATGTGTTGCAACTTCTCATACAACAGTTTTAAAATTGACGGTTTGAGAAATCATCTTACAAAATGGAACAAACTTGACTCCCAAATTTTCCATTCAAATTGACTATCAACAAGCCAAACTAGCATTGTAATTCTTAAAGAAAACACTGTTGCATATAAGTGATTTATTTACGAACATCACTTCTACAAGTTTCCCAAATATGGGGATATGAAACTAGCGAAAACAAAAATTTACAAACTTCAGCTGGACAAATTGTCCGCCCACTTCTTACCCAACCAGGTAAATGAACCCTCTATTTGAAACTTCTCTTCTTCTGAGGCTGCTTTAGGGATGGTCGCATCTTGCACCACTTTTTCTTTTGTCGCTTCCTCTTCTGGTGCTTGTATGATTTGTTTGCCCTTACTAGGATAAAGTTGTGGAAACAATTTCCAACACTTCTTGACCTAATACCCACTAATATTGCAGTGAGTACATAATTTATTTTGAGCTCCTCTCCGCTCACCTGCCTTTAAATTTGGATGAGATTTTCTCTTTTCGGTCTCAATTCTAGTAGACATAAACATCTTCTTGATGACTGCTTTCCTTTTATCGCACTTATCTACACAATGGTTAGATGAAAGGCAAAAGGTGCATGGAAACATATTCCTCAACATGTTATTCAAATATGCGTGTTGTTTTCCATTATGAACATCGTTCAAATTAACAAAATTGGTATACCTCTGTTTGCTATCCTTTGTCTTACTTACGTAAGGAACTTGCGTGGCAAGAATAATTTAGCTTCCCTTCTTCTCAACATCTTCATCTCTATTTGGAGACGTTTCACACTTCGAGTCCTCCTTACGCTTGAGGAACCAAGCAGGAACCAATTCTGGATGAAACTTCCAACATCTTGCTTCCTCATGTCCTTTCTTATGGCAAAAGTAACACGATACCAATGTGTTGTCATTAGAAGACCATTATTCTTTTGCTACATAGCCTAAGCCTTCATATTTAGGCCTCTCCGTGGCCTCAATTGGATTTTTAATGCCTTGCTGGTTTACTCCAAGGCCTCCTCCCTCATAACCCATCTTGGTCAAGAGCTTGGATCCAATGCCTTTACTGTGTTTTTCAAAGGCTACAAATGAATTTACATCAACACTTTCGCATAAGGAAGAAGCATGTAAATTCTTACCATTTTCTTGCATCTTTTGATTGACATACAAAGATGTTTTCGAGCTCCCTTTTGATTCTAGATGTGTCCTCTTGGACTCTTTGGCTCTCTTCTTTTAGATCCTTGAATTTGGGTGCTGATAGAACCTCATCTTCCACATAATGTGGAAAAAAGGTTCAAACTTGTCCATCTATCTTCTCTGAAGCACTTTCTACACTAGAATATTGCATAAGAGTTGTAGAAAAACATGAAGATTGTGGAGAAGATGGTTATTTATCACCATTCTTGTTACCTTCTTCCCTTGGAGAACATTCTCCTTTTTGAGGTCTAGAGCTTTCACCTTGCAATTTGGTATTATTCTCTTCATAGAGGACTTTCACCATTTCTGCCATGTCTAAGAAATCCTTTCTAAAAGCCTTCACATCCTCTGACATTCCTTCAGGCTCTCCTCCTTTGGACATGATTTGCTTGAAGCTTCTACTACAATTTGAGGTAGAACTTGGTCGTAGATATTGTAACAATCTTGCTCTCCTTTCCAAAACCTTCTCCTCACTTGAGCTTCAAAACACATTCACTTGAAAACAACAATCAATTCCTCCTTGCACAAAGCAAACCTATGCTATGGTACCAACTTGATCTAAAGTGGAGCAGATTTGTAATGTTGTGCTAATTCCCCATTCAGAATATAAAAATGTGCATGAGGTTTGTACTCCAAAATAGCAAGTAAAAACATGAATTTTATGTGTGTTTACTTAAGTTAGTTTCATGGAGAAAAATTAAAACATGAAACCATAACACTGAATGGAATCATGCATCAAACAATAATACACCAGTCATTGATAAAGGAGTTCACCCCTCCTGGGCTACATCTCCTTGAATCAACTCTAAAGGCATGAACCCTTGTCATTATGCTCACAATTATTCAATGATAAAGAGTACATATGTGTTCTGACAAAAATAGTGGCTAGTTTACCCTTCAAGGAAACATTCTTATGCAAAGAACTCTCACTCTAAACACATGACAACCTACAATTAGTCATGAAACAATCAGCAAGCTAAGGGCTCTCAAATCAAGGCCCCATACTCCAACTTCCAAGAGTATAAATATTACTACAATCCACTTGAAGTACTTAAACAAGTCTCTTTCTCCATACACATATAGAGCAAAGAAGAAATAAAGCTACAACACTATTGCAATGGATGTTGTAGAAAGCGCATGGAGGTTGGAAGACCCCTGTAAGGTCATCTCCATCTTCATACTCCTCCATAAACTGAATCAACTCTCTAGTTGACCAGAGCACCCATAGGCTTCACTTTGTAAAAATCTTATCTAGAAGTTCTCCTTTGATCCTGAAACCTGTTCCCATGAGTTCAGAATGTCCAAAAATGGCTATCTAGCCTATTTTTGCATCCCATTTGGTTGAAAATAGGCTTAGTTATGACTTATGTCAATCTTTCCACAATTTTCTCCTCCAAATTTGGATTACTGTGAGTTAAATTCATTATCTACAGTTAAAACTAACAGTTCCACCGAAATCTGTGGTCCACCATCTTTCCCGCCTATCCCGTGGTTAAGGGTCGAGTGGTCATAAGCGGAATGGATTTTCCGGCAGTAAAGGCAATAGTTTCGCACGCTATTGGATATCATAATTGAAATCGGCTCGGGAACATATCAGTGGTATTAGTGGACTTGATGGCATATAAACTGCAACATATAAACATATCGCATCTGGGCAGTCTATTGTAATTGAACTTTATCGCTCATCGCAAGCGGCGTTAACTGGGAGTAATATAAATATCAACGGGGTTTTGGTGCGATATGCGATTGCAATCACATCGTAACCCTGTCTGCTCCGGGTGCCGATTCTATAATACCTCTGATATGCAATATGCGATATCACAAATTGCAAATCGGCACTACTGGGGGCTGGTTCTTTAACACCAACTTGCCTTTTGCTCTCATATGTGATATGTAGGGTCCAATGACAACCTTCCACTTGACACTTGCCCATTCGCTAGGACCTTTGCCATGTCATCCAATCCTGCCACGTGTCCATGTCAAACCTGAACTTTGAATTGCTCTAACTTCTGCATATGAGCTCAGATTTGAGTGCCATTTACACCATTGGATTCAAAATGATGAGCTTTTCGATCTGAAGCTAAGCTTATCAAGATTCTGATACTTTGATCTTTTGGCAAAAAATTGAGCTCCTGATCATACTGGGCGTGTCATTTTTTTGTTTTGAGGGATATTGGAATGAAATAATGATATCTATTCTTCTATATTCCCTTTGAATCACTTTAAACTAGTTCTTCAAGCAAAAGTTATGCAAATTTAAAAAAATATACACACCTTTTTTCCTTGTTTTTTGGAACTAGATATTGGAACTGTTGTATCTCTGTAATTTCGGCTCTCCAAGATATGAAATTTAGTCATGTGGTAGCCCTCTGAGTCTTATTTCCAATGAAATAAGTCAGACCAAATTTTGATTCTTCAAGGTAAATTTATTCCCAACCTCCCATGATGACCTAATTATGGACTGGTTCAATAGTGCGAAGTTGTATGGGATGTCACGTGTCACTGTTTTAACATTTGGCTCTGAAATTGTTATAGAAGAAACTACAGTCTGTGAAATTTAAGCCACTTTTTACAGAATTCAAATCCAATGCCTAAAATGAAACTTATGACGATTTTCCTTATGTCACATGTTTGAGATGGAATTCTGGAGCCTGCAAAAACCCTAATTTCCCTGACTCATATATCCAAAAATATAGCGAACCAAGATCTGAAATTTTTACACGAAGTTCACCTAGATTTTGGCTCCACGTTGTCAAAATTTAAGCTTTTGAAGCCTCTTAGAAAAAATTTATAGACAAAATTCCAAGATGGTTTGTTTGAAGAAGTGAAACCCTAGAATCCAAAGCTTTAATACCAAATATTATTCAACTAGTTCAAAGAAAAGATAGATCAACGACTTAAAAATTATTCTTCGAGGGGAAAACCTCATTTACATTACATAAATGAACAATTCTTGGATGCTTCAAATGATAATACCTCCTTAGTATATATAGGAGTCTAAGGGGTCACAATATAATCAGAGCCTACATAACAATAATAATGTAAGGGCACAACAATAACAATAATGGGCTTCTATGGGGCACAAAAATAATAACATGGGGGATACATGGGCACAACAATAACAATATGGGGCTACATTAATAACAATAACGGGAATACACTAGTATTATAGGGACCTAACAACTTGAAACACCTTCTCCAATTTTCTTAACTCTATAGAATATTTAGCTGAACTTGCTCTACATGAGATTGCTCATCCTTTAAATCACCATTCTTCCTCCATTAAATCTAAATTGAATAGAAACACCAAAATGATCTTTCATCTAGTGGATAGAAATCAAAACTACCTTCCCACATGTATGTCACAAGGAACCTTGAACTTCCTAGGACCCTTACATTACTTGTCGAAACTCCCCGAAAGACTCTTTCCCATATTCGATCTTGATAAGTCATGTATCCTTGAAGATCAAATTAAGAATTTATACCTTGTTGTTAGGTTAATGAGCATTGAAAATGAGGATGTGCTATGTGGATTTTATCCCAATACCTTTTAGAACAAAGTGTTTGTTAGGCTCATGAACATTGAACATGAGGATGTAGTCTGTACATTTTTTCCCTATACCTTTTAGAAGAAAGAATTTACGTGGTATTACAACTTGCCAACTAGATATATTAGAGATTGGGATGCTTTTGAAATATTTTTCCTCAATGAATTTAGAGAAGAGAAAACCCCTACAACCTTCTTAAAGAATCAATTACCATTAAAATGGAAAAGAAGTAAAATACTAAGGATTTCAATCAACATTTCATGGCTATTCTCAATAAATTCCTTATTGAATCTCAACCTATTGAAGCATTGGTTGTGGATGCTATACCTATGCATTATCTACTTGTATTGCTATGCTTGTTAAAAAAGTGGGAAAACCTACTTTAACATAAAATTTTGAGGAACCTAAGAACATAGAAAACAAAATTCTCTCTTTAGGTGGAATCTTATGGATATCTAGGGGTGGGGGCAGGGGGTAGGGTGGAAAAGGGAAGAAACCTTTAATGTCGAGTAAACCCACAAAGAAGGAACCTATATATTTGGAGGGTGTACTTAAACTAGTAAATAAATTATCCAATGAGGTTGTAGACTTGAAAAATAACTTTGGTGGATGTTCATCACATCATAAGCCTTTCATACACTTCCACAAAAAATCGATAACCAACCCAAATTTCTAGAAGCTTCTGCCTAAACTTCAACCTAGTTGAATTGGGGATGGATAAATCTTTCTCTTATCACTATAAAAATCATTTAGAAAAAAACATGCCCTCAAGGGATCAATTCTATCACAATGCCCATTAATCAACTGCTTCA
The DNA here is from genome assembly GCA_000404065.3 of Pinus taeda. NCBI lineage: Eukaryota > Viridiplantae > Streptophyta > Pinopsida > Pinales > Pinaceae > Pinus > Pinus taeda. The sequence continues at coordinate 64,387 of APFE031665670.1, forward strand.
TCAACAATGTCTTTTAGGCAAACATGACGAAGAGTATAACATTGAATAAGTAATCTAAGAAGGTGATACCAGGGACTAGGCACTAGATTCAAATACTAAAACAATAGAGGAAGTATCTTTAGAGGATACATAAGCTACTCAAACTACTCCCAAGAGTTATAATATGAGAAGCATAGGACCTATGTCCCACATAACTCTCCCTATTAAGACAATTCTTGCATTGATGAAGGTCACACTTCTTAGCCCAATGCAAAATTAGACTAATCCATCTTATTCCAAGTTAACACCCACCACATCCTAGACAACAAAGTCCTTAGGCAGTGAAATTTCATAGTCAATGGAGTACAATGTTATAGAAGATATGAAAAATATGAAATCAAATGTTTCTTTGTGTGATATTTTCACTCTACTATAACAAAGATAATTAATCATGAATACATTCAAATATCTTTCCATTCAATAACAAAAAACTATGGATCTAGATACCAAAACTAAAACCACAAAAGATATTACATTGAAAACCATCATTAATGTAGCTAAGAATAGGAATGCATTCTTGTTCTCAAACCCCTACTTTCCTCTTCACCTTTAATATTTATAATTATAATGTGCACAACTATTTGATAGATCCGTACACTTTTTCAAATGTTATCCCTTAGTCTATCTACCAAAAGCTTAATGTTGTACCTACTAATTTTTTTTTTTTTCAAAAAAATGAGTAGGATTTATTTTAAAATTTGTGCCAGGATGCAATAGTTACTTGAGAAATGAGGTACATGATTGTTTATGAGAACTAATCCTCTACGAGGAGATTATTGAAATCACCAAAATACTATCTAGAAAAGTTATTTAGGTTGTATGAAAAAAGGAGTAGAGATTACAAAATTGGTTAAGCAAAGGGGAACATTCACATATATAATACATAAAAACATGAGTGGGATTCCTTGTCTGAACGCCGGTTGAGGCCAGGAAGAGATCCTCCTACATGCCTACTATAGGATCTTGATTATAAATTATGGACTTTCATGGCAGAGAGTTGAGCTAGAAAGTCTTCAATTTGATGATGAAGAGAATCCACCTCATTAACTTGATGGGACATTGTGCTTTTTAGACCTTGAATTTCCTTCATAAGATTAATGATAGTTCGCATTTGATCTGGCATCTTCATATTAGTGTACATGATGTCTAGTTGTAAGGACTCTGACTGTTGGGTGTTGTTCATGCATAAAGTTCAACCCCTGCTCCATATTTTTATCACTGCAATCCTACATTGCAGCTTGGTGTATAAGGGGAGGCCAAAAAATCCTTATCACCCTCTGATAAAACCAATGTTGCATGAGAGGAGGGAAAATGGGAAGTGGCCTATGGGTTGATAGTAGCATAGAAGAGGGAGGCAAGAATAACGAATTAAAAGGTAAAAACACCTACCAAATGCTAAGGGGTGGAGCACCCACTGGGACAAGTAGGACCTCAGGGGTGTCCTACAAAGATAACCAAGGTGGCCCACAAAAATCTAGAACAAGAAAATGAACCCACATAGACAAATGGAGATAATATTGAAACACAATAAGGGAGTTCAAATTACAGGGGATAAAATAAAGAAGCTTAGGGAGGAAGTCAACTGATAATTGGGAATAAATATCAAGGTTAACAAACAATAGATAAGAGGCTACCTGCCGAGGGAGGAGCTCGATTGAAGAAACTAAACTAGAGTTGAGAATTTCGAAGGTCGGGGCATGATTGGTTACATCCAGTAGGACCCTTCCAGAATGCCAAAAGCTAGACACTTTGCCAATATATCTTTGTGACCATATTTGTGGCTACTAATCCAATTCAATAAGATTCTTGATGGAGATGAGGGGACCTCCACAAGGCAGTTGTTGAAGAACACAAAATTCCTACACCACCAATGAAATTGAGACCTAAATTGTCCTTGAGGGAAAGTTCCACTAGCTTTGGTTTGACAAAGAGCCATTAATTTAAGCAATAGAGGAGGCCTCCCACATGCTTTGCTATGAATATCACCATTACACTTCTTAAATGTTGATGCTCTTGAAACGCTCACTAAATGTGATGGGAGATTTGTGCCCAGAGAAGGCCATTGGAAACTCTTTATGTGCTTTGTGCATGGGAGAGTCATAATAACAACAACTGCATGCAACCTTCCAAGAGGGATTGCCACGACACCAAGCTAGATGTGACCACTCATTATAACAAATACACCAATGAATGATATAAGATTTAAGTATAATTGTATGAACATGAAATTTTGTGTAGGAGAGGGGAAGGAGGTACCAAGGAATGCCTTTCCACCCTTGAATTCCGTTAATATTAGTTTGTGTTTCCTTTGAGAAGACAAGCATACTTGGCTTTCCTGTCTCCCTCAACGTTCTGGTGTCTAACGACATAGTAGAATAATTTTTTCAGGAAGTCATACAAGATCCTCGAGACTCTTTGTAGTAAAAGATTGAGATGATTTTCCTTTGGCCAAGAGAATTTATGAAGATGTTAGATCGTAATGAGAGAGTCCCATAGGATTGTGATATTTGGTAGATACATGTCCTTATCCAATATCAAGCCTAACAATAAAACATACAATTGTACCTGATTATTAGTCATTAGCCCCATTTTCTAGGAGTATTCGGTTACCAATATTCCATTGGGGTTGAATAAAACCCCTCACCCTCCTGCCATCGCTAATGTTATACCTACTCAATGCATAAAACATATCATGATATTACGTTTATGGGAGAATTGAAAGATGTCATGATGAGGTTAACATACGATCCAAGAATCTATTGGGTAATTAACATTGTAGTTGTAGATATCCTAGAAGCATATGATTTATTGTCGAGTAGGCATTGGTATGAAAATTTGCAAGGATACTTTGCGATTGTTTGATCTCATTTGTGATTACCATACAAAGGAAGAACAAGTGAAAAAAAATTGGACAATGAAGGCCATGTGAAGCATATCATTACAAAACTAGAAGGTCAAAATGAATCCATCAACTTTGCTCATTATAAAATAGTTAGTTTCTTTTTAGAAATTGATTATTAGTGTTATGCATATTAGTTTTCACCTTTGCAACCAAATAGATAGTTAGAACTCCTTCAATGTACTAAGACCAATGAAAATGACTATAATATAGTAAAAATAACTAGTTTTATTTTAACTAACATAGATTTTTGTTTGTTTGTTTGCTAGGTGATATGATTTATGTGATGACTAGAACGCCTAACCTATGGATTGATTAACCATGACCCAAGGGAATATAAGATGTCAAAATCACCTGAGGATCCCACCCATCCTAGGACACATCAACCCTTAGCATGACTGTATTATTGGCCACAAAATTTTGAACCAATGACCTTTTCACAATGGAGTGTCTTAATAGAGCACCCTATCATCGTCTATTCTACACCCCATGGTCTGTAGTTAACATAGATTTAGAAGCTAACTTTTGGACTCTTTATTTTGATGGCTTCATGTTACAGTAGGAAGTTAGGCCAAGATGTATTTTGATAGACTTGTTGAAAAGGAAAACTATAATATACTACCCTTTAGAATTTGAATGAACCAATAACACAATTGAATGTGAAGCCTTGGCCCAAGGTTTGAGGAAAGCCAAATACCTTAAGGTAAAATGTTTAAAAGTTTTAAGTAATTCTTGGATCATTATTAGACATGTAAAGAAGTCTATGCATTGTCTATCCTCACACCTCAAGGGTTACCAATAAGAGGTATGAAAGTTAATTAATTATTTTGATGCATTTAATATTACTATTGGGCGACCAAATTGTCCCATTTTTCACCATTCTAAACAAACATTTTCAGTCACATTACTACACTTATTTGCCCATCTATTACCCATTTTGCTGTGTTTCTTTGTGAATGTGCCACATTAAGTTTATAAATATTAAAGTAGTTAATTATCATTATTTTCCTTTATTTTTTTATGAATTAGAAAGGATTATTGTTGGTTTTTATAGTAATGGTTTTCCTAGTGCTATTCTAGTGGTTCCGATGTAGTAATAGTAACCAACCTCCATGGTTGTCATATCTACATAGCTTTAAGATGAATTTTGGAACATGGATTTTGTTCCTAGGGATGTTTACATGGATTTTTGTTACCTAACTCATAACCACGTGAACTCCATTAGGCTCTAACCAATTATCTACAGGTCATACAACTTGCGATAGGAAAAATCAGGTGCATAACTTTGGATGTGATTTACGGGAAAATTAAGATGAAAATTGGAAATTTATGACATGTGTTTTTCTCATAACATCCCAAATTATGTGACCCTTGATTGGATTCTCCAAAAATTTCATGGATTGAGTGCTACATGTGGTTCTTTCAGACATATCTTTCTTGTTGTTGCCATTGACAAACTATGTCCCAAACAAAGCAATCAATAAACAAATGGAACAAATCCAGCCTACTCTAAGATGATGCTATGATAAATAAATCTAATGTAATCTAATATTGATTTGTTATACAACCAATATCTCCCAAAAAACAAACAGAGTCAACACTTTGTGATCTATTCATAGCTGTTACGATCCAGATTTGGGGGAATTAGTTTTAATTCGCCCCTCACACTTCTCTTTTATGAATGTATGGATAGAGAGCACGTTGGGAGTTAAGATAGTGTTAGGAAGTTAGGTTAGGAGGGGGGAGTTGTCATCATTCTCAGAATGTGCCTTTTGTAACTTAATTTCCAAAGCTAATGTAATCTCTCCAAGTTCATGGTTTATCTCTTAGTTACTAGTTTCTGAGTTGTGAATCACTAGCCCCTTGCTAGTGAGGTAGGAGATAAAATGTGAACAGAATTGAAAAGAAGGAGATGTAGCTCACAGGTGTGTCCTGCACCTGGAGACTACACTCAAAACAGAGAGATCACTCTCGTACACTCTATTTATCATCAATAAAAGATTACATCATTAAATACAACTTTAGAAATCAGGAAGTTGCAACCACACTCCTAAACTCTAGGAACAAATCCTAAACTAAGGAGATACATTACAACTATGTAACCATTTCTCCATTAATACAAAATAATATTAATTATTTTCAACTCCCCCCCTTAATGGAGAAAGGGTTCTCCTAGACTCCTAAAATCCCTCTAAACAGTTCAAACTTCACCTGTGCAAGAGGCTTTGTAAAAATATTAACCACATTGTCACAAGTTTTACAATATTCAACAATAATTTCTTTTCACTGTACTTTCTCTCTAATAAAATGGAGCTGAGTGTCTATATGTTTGGTGTTTTTATGAAACACTGGATTGTGTGCCAATTTGATGGTGCTCTGGTTGTCGCTTTTGATGGAGGTGGAATTCTTCTGTTCTTGTCCTGCATCATTGAGAAGCCTTCTCAACCAGATTGCTTCACACATCGCTACACACAATGCTTGATACTCAGCTCCACATGATGACAAAGCTACAGTACTCTGCTTCTCACTACTCCATGCTATGACCCCGGATCCTACGTTGAATGCGTAACCTGTGATGGACCTTCGATCATCCAAGTTACCTGCCCAGTCCGAGTCTGAAAAACCTGCTAGAGTAACATCAGATGCGTTAGTGTATAAAATACCATAATTAACAGTACCACAAAGATACCTCAACACTCTTTTTGCTGCTATCCAGTGACTTTCAAGCAGTTTTGACATGAATTGGCTCAACACACTAACAGAGTATGCCAAGTTAGGTCTGGTTGTTGTAAGATATATCAAGCTGCCAACCAGCTGTCTGTACCTTGTAGCATCAACCACTTTAGTGCCATCATCACTGCTCAACTTTAGATTCTACTGCAAAGGTGTCACTGCTGATCTACACTGATCCATACCAAACTTTTCCAACAGATTTCTGGCATACTTCCCTTGGGTAAGAAAAGTTTGCCCATTATCTCTACATACTTCTAGTCCCAGACAGTAATGAAGGCTTCCGAGATCCTTCATCTCAAAAACTTGTGCCATAAGCCTTTTGATTCCTCTGATTAAATCATCTGCATCTCCTGTTATAATCATGTCATCCACATACAAAGAAATCAAAATAATCTACCCCTAATTATTGTACTTGGTATACAAATTTGGGTCATTTAAACTTCTATGAAAGCCATACTCTAAAAAGAAAGAATCAAACTTTTCGTACCAAGACCTGGGTGCTTGCTTTAAACCATATAAAGCCTTTTTCAATCTGCAAACAAGATGTTCCTGCCCCTGCTTTACAAATCCTTCTGGCTGTACTAAGTAAATTTCCTCTTTTAAATCACCATTTAAAAATGCAGATTTAACATCAAGCTGGTGTAATTCCCAATTACATTTAGTAGCTAAAGCAATAAGCATTCTGATTGTATTTAACTTTGCTACAGGTGCAAAAGTATCATCAAAATCTATACCTTCCCGCTGTGAATATCCTTTTGCAACCAGCCTAGCTTTTAATTTCTCTATACTTCCGTCTGCATTCATTTTGGTTTAAACAACCATTTACATCCTATGGGTGTTTTATTCTTAGGCAGCTCAACTAAATCCCAAGTATCATTTCTAAGAATTGATTCCATCTCTTCATTCATTGCAACCCTCCATTCCTTAAATTTACTAGCTTCTTTGTAATTAGTAGGCTCTACAATGTTCAAAACATTTGACATCAAAGCATAGTCTCTCAATTTTAATGGCTTTTGAGTCTTCCTACCTGATCTCCTTGGTAGGGGACTTACCTCAAATTTGTTTTCTTCAGCTATAACTGGGCTTGCATTATCACCTTCTTCCTATTCTTCTTTTTGCTCCTGCTCTCTTTCATCCTCGCTGCTTTCATCGAGCAACAATGTAATGTGCCAATCATCACTAGTGTCATCTTTCCCTTCTTGTACCTGTTCATGAAATACTACATCCCTACTTGCAAATGTCTTACGGGACTCAGGATTGAATAATTTATATGCTTTAAACTAATGTGCCATAACCAACAAAAATGCATCTAATTGCTTTAGGGTCTAATTTCTTCCTATCAGCTTTGGGTATATGGGAAAATGCTTTCGACCCAAATACTCTTAGATGGTTTACTGCTGGTTTAAATCCATATAAAGCTTCAAAAGGAGTTTTGAAGCCAAGATACCTGGTAGGACTTCTGTTCTTCAAATATATAACAGTATTAATAGCCTCTGCCCAAAAACTATTAGACAGACCTTTACCTTGTAACATGCTCCTTGTGCACTCCACCAAGGTTCTGTTTTTGCGCTCTGCAACTCCGTTCTACTGTGGTGTGTGTGGCACTATATACTGCTGAACAATCCCGTGAGATTTGCAGAATTTCATGAATTCCCATAGCTTGTATTCTCCCCCTTGATCAGATCGGAGAATTTTTATACTCTTACCAAACTGTTTTTCCACCAAGGTTTTAAATTCTATAAAGCACTGGAAAGTTTGACTTTTCTTACTCAAAAAATAAACCCATGAATATCTAGTGCAGTCATCAGTAAATAACAAAAAATAATATGCTCCTCCTAGCGACCTTGTCTGCATAGGTCCGCATACATCAATGTGCGCTAGTTCTAAAACATCTGTTACCTTCCTCTTATCATGCACAGGAAATTGTTCTCTAGAATTTTACCTAAGGCACATCCATCACAATTTAACTGAATATTACGAAAGATAGGGAGCCCCTCAACCATACCTTTCTTCTGCAATAACATGAGGTCCTACAAATTCAAGTGACCGAACCTCTAATGCCAGAGTTGTTCGGGTGTCGATCCTCCTGCAACCATGGCTCGCTTTGGTATACTCTTTGCATCCAGTCTGTATAGGCTTCCAACTCACATGCCTATTGTAACTATTTCATTCCTACAATCCTTTATCACACAATGAGTCTTGAAGAACTCGACTTGCATATCTTGATCAGTCATCATGGATACAGATATCAAATTCTTCTTAATTCCAGGTACATATAAAACATTTTTAAGATGACTAATTTTTCCATTTGATAACTTGACTGGAATTTCCCCATAACCTTTAATCTCGTATCCACTATCATCTCCTAAATAAATTTTTGATCCATTTGTACTTTCTTCAAGACTATAAAAAAATTCCTTTTTACCTGTCATGTGTGAGGATGCTCCGGAATCGACATACCAAATATCGTCCTCATTAGATGCTGAAAGAGCACAATCGACTGTGAACAGTCGAAATTCATGATTGAAATCCTTATCTTATTCTTCAACAAAATATCCTTTGTGCTTTGCATTTTCTTCCTCTTTGCATCATCAGCCTGCTTCTTAAAGCATTCATTCTGTATATGACCCTTCTTTCCACAATAATAACATTTCTTTACAGAATGATTTGCAAGCATACCTTTATGAGAATTATTCTGTGATGTTCCTCCTTTCTGCTGTGATCACTGTTGTGGCTGCTTTCCTCTGAATGGTCGCCATTTCGCCATTAGCGCAAGATCATCACTCTGGGGGTTCAAGTTCTGCCGCCGCTCCTCCTCTTGCAGCAAGATCCCTGTCAGATCTTCAAATGTGGGCGCTTTCTCCCTTGCTGCCAATCCAGTGATGAACATTTGAAATTCATCTTGCATCCCACTCAGTGTGATTAAGACAAGATCAGAGTTAGACACCGCCTCTCCGATGTCCACCAATCTGTCTTTCACATCTTTAATCCGCGCAACAAATGCAGCAGCAGTCTCCCTTTCGTCCATCCTCATTGAAAATAGCTTGCTTTTAAGCGCCATAATTCGACTTGTATTCTGGGTCTGATACAGATTCTTGATGTTCGTCCAGATCTCCGTGGACGTTTTAAATTCTTTGATGTGCGGGATAATACTGTCCTTCATGGACATCTTCAACAAAACTTTCACCTCGTTCTCACGTTTTTCCCATTCTTGCTTCTGTGTCCCTACGTTCGGCTTCAGCTCATCCCCTGTAACTATGGACTAAGTATTCACACCCTCAAGAAAGGTCTGGATCTTAAACTTCCAATTCTTGAAGTTAGATCCATCAAGTTTGCCAGACTCGTGAAGGTAAGATTCCATCGTATTACTCATTTTGATCAGATCTACAAATGAATCTACCCAACAAAAAAAAAAAACAATACCTCTCAAATCGATCTGTCACTTTTGCCATCGATCTATAGTGTCTGACAATCCCACTCTGATGAGAAAATTCAGCGTTTTCCAATACAGCCGAAAAATTGATCTAATCAAAATTGATTTGATCTGCCTCTCTCGGATAGATCTGCAACTTCGCCGATCTGCACCCCTCGCAAATCACCAAATGAAGATGAGGCTTCCCGCAGATCTCCTTGAAGGTGGGTTCGCCCTCTCCCGAGCAAAAAATCCGCGCCAAGAAAAAATCCGTGCGAGGCAAAAATGCTAGCGCGCGTTTCCCGTAAAAATTCATGCCAATCCAGTACCTCGGCGCGTTGGCGCGCTTAATTTCCAGACAGTTGTGCCAATCTAGAATTCTGGCGCGCTCCCGAGCCAGAAACCCGCGCCAACCCCCTTCTACTCATGAAAAAAAAATCTTCTGAGTCCGAGCCAGGTGTTCTGCAGTCCACCTGCTCAATTGAGCACAGAGCTCTTGTGTACACGCAGCCACAGAGGCACCTCAAGCCACACAGGCAATTCTACCACACAGGCAATTCTACCACACAGGCAAGCTAGCTACAAAGGCACTTCAGCCACAAAGGTGACAAAAGATCAGGCTCACCCAATCTGAGCTCTGATACCAAGATAAAATGTGAACATAATTGAAAAGAAGGAGATGTAGCTCACAGGTGTGGCCTGCACCTGGAGACTACACTCAAAACAGAGAGATCACTCTCGTACACTCTATTAATCATCAATGAAAGATTACATCATTAAATACAACTTTAGAAATCAGGAATTTGCAACCACACTCCTAAACTCTAGGGACAAATCCTAAACTAAGGAGATATGTTACAACTATGTAACCATTTCTCCATTAATACAAAATAATCTTAATTATTTTCAACTGTAGGTGCCTCCTCCTTAGTAGGGACTGATGTGTTAGTAGTTGTAGCATAATTATTTTTATTTTAATTCATTTTCATGCTATATTAATTAAGCTACTTTTATAATTCCAACTACTACAGTTACAAATTATCGTTGGGTTGACTTGTAGAATCCCCTGATCTGATCACCAGCTACTACTGGCAGGAAGCTTTGACTTCCTCACTGAAGGCTCCAACCCTTAGCAACATCCATGGACCACGTTTCATCCAATTTTTAGACTAGATCCAATATCAACACTTATGCTCAATCTCAATAATCAAACTATAACTTATCACTGTAACACAATCATCAATCTATGATACAACTGAATCAATCAATCACTGAAACCCAATCATTAATCTCTGACACAACTGAATCAATCATTCACTGAAACCCAATCATTAATCTCTGATTCAACTCAATCAACCATTCACTGAAACCCAATCATCAATCTCTGACACAGCTGAATTAACCAATCACTGAAACTCAATCATAAATCTCTGACACAACTGAATCAACCATTCATTGAAAACCCAATCAATTGACACTTAATCAAAACTCAACCAATCAATTGGAATAGTCAGATCACTGTAACCAGTACACAGAAATGAACACAAAATGTTGCATCAACACACAAAAAAATTGCAACCCTGATCATTCATTTGCCAAAATGTATACGCTACTTCGCTTAAGGCAACCTGTGTGCATACACGCTTTTCTGTAGAGAAACATGCGTATAGACCTTGAAATAATGAAAAATTGATTACTGCAATTTTGAAAATAATATTGAGTCATACTTAGATCTATTGCAACACTCTGAACCAATCACAGAAATATCTCTGATCTTCAATCACAATCAACAAGTAATCTTAACATTCTTCAATCAATCCATAACCACATTCAACCATTTCTACTTCAGACATGATCATTTAACCTAGATCAATCAGGAGGACATCATTGACAGACAATAGAGAAGCAACATCATTGATCAGGTTGACCAGTCATTTATAAACACAAACCCTTCCTTTATATATGCTACTTTGAAGAGGAGAAACTGCATGTATATGCTTTCCTGAGACCAACCAACATGTAGATCTGCAAATTTTGACCTAAAATTTCGCAGCTCTTCAGAACTTCAGAAAGACCCAGATCATAATATTTAGAGATAAAAGCATGTGTCAGTACTTAGATATAGTCAATCCATGAGCATATCATACAATGAAAAGTCATTTCAGGTCTCATGACCCTGATTCATCATTGTATTCATTAGTGCATAATTATTTCAGAACTATTGGATCTCATCCATCTTCAAACTCAGGTGCATACTTAGTTTAGATCAAGCAAAGCATAAAAAATCCATAACATGCATATTTGCTTTTGATCTAACTCTTCATAAGATTTCCAACACTTTTACACCTCACACACTTTGATCTTCTTCACCTTATATAGTTTTAGCCTTTTTCAATACTGCGAGTCAAAAAAACATTAGTGTCGGTGGTAATCTTTGACGGGATCAATATTAATTGTCACACTCATTACTATGGGCCAATACCATGGTCAAAAACCATACACTACTTTTCTTCACTGAACTCGCGTGCATACATGACTTGGCTTAACAGAACCCACGTATAGTTCTTGAACTTCCAACTTTATTATTCCTATGAACTTCCATGCATTTTGTCACACCTGTAAACACATCATGTTTATACCATTAAAAAGTATATCTTCATCAAGAGACAACTTATCAAGTAGGGTTCCAGTCATCAAATAGGTTGACTTCAAGAACAAATCATCAGGTAGGTTGCCATCAAGGACAACACTTAATTCATAATGCCAACAATATTCCCATATTAAACTTCATATTCTGATCTTGTAAAACTGTGCCATTATGGTATTTTGTTCCATCATTCTGTCACCTCTGAACTGACCTGTGGATTCATCTAATTACCATACACTTGTTCTATTACAAGTGAGTTTCCATCAAGGACAACACATGCATGATAATGCCAACATACATGTATACGATCCACTATTGATAAAGACTATTATCTAGTTGTTTTTACATTTAATACAATTTTTCATGCTTTTACTAAGTGGATTAATGTTGGTTGAATGAATGGTTGTGTAAGGGAATAATTGAATGATGGTGTGTAACATAAGAATTGATTTCAAGAATTTTGTTTATATTTCTTGCAAGAGTGGTTTTGATGAATGAGTTTAATGTCATTTCTGCAAGTGTGATTTCATTTCCAACATTGTGTGCAGAGTATTTTTCATGCAAGTGAAGGTTTCATAGCAATACTGAATTTCATTGTTGCGAATGTGAAGAGTGACAACTTTGATTTTATTGTGAATTGCTGCCTACATGTACTTTGCATGATAATCTTGAAATACGAAGACTTACCCCAGTTGATACTTTATGTTTGAGCAAATTGACTTGTTTTATTAATACAATTCTTTTTCCCAACATTTTGGTGTCATTGTTAGGGAGGTTATCACGGGCGCAAGAGCATAATTGGCATTTCTTCTTTTCATAGATGAATTATTCATGAGTGTGTTAGGTGTGTCCCTGGATATAAGGTGACAAGGCAGTAAAACAAGAGGTAAGAACTTGCGCATTGCTTTGACAAACTGAAATGGGCTCGACCTCATAAAGACTCATGACACATAGGTTTCATTTCCCGCAATTAGGTTTTGTTCCAACAAATTTCATTCAGAGTAGGAGGTTTTTTTTCCACATGTATTAATCCATGTGCTGACAAAATATACTAGCTAGTTTGTTAAGCAAGGATGAAATGGTGCTTCAAGAAATCTCTGAATGAGGAGTTCAAGAGGATCATCAAATGATTCTATTGAGATACAAATAAAACCAATGGCAAAGTCATGAGGGAAAAAATTGGTATTTTGTTTGGAAATTTTAAAACTAATATCATTAGCTCTTTGTCTTCATAATTGGGTGTTTTGTAGCAAAGATTGAAGCGGGTTCAAGTTGAGAAGCGCTACTAATATTATACTCCAACCGTAGGAATAAGAAATCCCTCAGAGAGTGTTCACTTAATAGTGTGAAGGTCTATGGTATTTGTGAGCATGATGACTTAATGAAGTATTGCCCATGAATACCAGGATTAAAGAAATGTTCAAGGAATCAAGTGATGAGACATAAAATCCATGGCAAGGTTGACTGCCAAGTATAGCTCAAGACCCATCATCATTTGTACCTGGACTAACATGAAGTATGATCTTTAGAAAGTTCCTCAACAAATTTATAATCATACAATTCCATACAAAACTCCTAGTCCTCCTTCAATTCAATACCCCACACTATGCCCACAATGGACCTCCCCCACGAGTTAGATATTCTCGTGGCCTCATGGATGGTGTGGAGCCTCCTTTCTAGGGAAGTTCCCTATGCAAAATCAGTTTCGTGTGTAACAACAACAACAGCAACTCCCATCCAATGAACCACCAAGTAATCCTCCTCTATGGTCCTAGCTACCTATGCAACCTAACTCAAATCCAAACAAGAAGGCTCCACAAAAAGTCAAAGTACCTGTCTTTCCCACTTAATCCCCCATTGAATGTAATGACATATATTTCAGATCAGGGAGAGGAGTGAATTCATGAACTTCCCTTGTTACCACAAAGCCCGAAGAAGAGAATTTAACCTGGGAAGAAGCACCAATCCATAGATCATTAGAGGAACAATACATAATTAGAAATCATGTTAAATATGTTGTTACAACTAATATTGTTGTTACTGTCGAAACTGTCGTTACAATTGATGCCATTGTTGTTACAACTGATATTTTTGTTACTGTTGAAACTGTCATTATAGATGATTGTTACTGATGATGTTGTTGTCACTATTGAAATCATTGTAATAGTTGGTATTGTGGTTACTGTTAAAACTATTGAAATTATTATAACAATTAATGATTTTGTTACTGTTGAAAATGTTGAAACTACTATAATAGTTGATGTTGTTGTTATTGTTGAAACTATTGATGATGTAACAATTATTACTATTAAAACTATGACTATCCAGGTGGGAAAAATGACTATTTTAAACACTTTTGACAACTTGGTCACAATTAGAAATACATTTGCATCTCAAGGAAGAGGAGAACAACAAGGAACTGATGAGAAACATCAAGGGAAAGATTGTAATTTCATGAACAATATTGAGGATAAATCCCAAGAGTTTTCTTTGATCATCCTTGCCAATTTGAAGGAGAAGAAAACATTATTCAAGAGTAGATATTGGTGCCCAATATCAAGGAGTTTCTCTGTTGCCTCTCAATAGACAATTCATTCCTTCAAGAGAAAAATCAATAAGTCATGGAAGATATACACAACCTGGCAAAGGGAGATACACCAAAAAATTTTAGTGAATGAAAGGACCAAGAATATGTGGATCACATTGAAGCCTAGTTCTTAACAATGGTTTACATACATCATTACTCCATTATTCGACAACTCTTGGCACAATATCAGTTAAAGCATCTAATTTCTCATGCTCTGGTATACATTAAAGTTTATATTTCAAATATGAGTATGAATGTATTTCTATACATGTTACGCACATGGTTGCACTGAAAGTACTCCTACACTTGAAGGAGATCTTCCTTTCTTCAAGTAAAGTAGGGTAGGATATATATATATATAATGAGGTTATTGAGGCGATGAATTACTAACTTAGGCTACTCATGGCTCATGAGATATTTTGTAGAAATTTTGATGGGAGGGAAATAGTTTAGTTTGGGGGAAGAAAGTACTGCTATAGCCCATGGGATTGTAAAAATGAATATTACTGTAATTTAAGAGTACTCTTCCATTCATTTTCCAGTAGTTGCAGTATTTGATTTTTGCAAATAAAAAAGAAGCAAACCAATTGTTGGACAACCAGGGAAATAATAATATGGTCCTTTCAAAAGCTTCAACAACCATTGCAATTAATCCATAGGTGTTATTACTTTGCAGGTTCTGTTATAGGATGAATATCAATATGTATTTATCAACAACCTTCTTCATACATCAATGTTCCGTTTCAAAATAAAATTTCCTTTGTCAACATGCTTGGCAAAACCTGAGGTAAAAATCAGCTCAAAAATTTTTGTTTGTTAAAAATTTAGGGCATATTGATAAGATACTACTGTAAGCTTGGAATTTCATTTCGTCTCATCCCGTCTCTTTCTTTCAAATCTATTTCAACTCTCATGTCCTACTAGCCCACTAATCTACATCACTCAGTAAGCAATATTCAATTCTTTCTCAACAATTGCATAATTCATGTTTACTTACAACTATTATTTCAGTCCCAACAATCATTCTCTTCAATGTGCATTTTCCTCACACTTTTCTTTCCCTACACATGTTGGGCTCAAGCTTGTTTCCAATCAACCATTCAAAGACGATATTGGTATGTGGCTTCCATCTACAAACTTGGTTTTTATTCATTTTTCTTCTAGGTGTTAGTAACTCAAACCTAGATGCAACTACTTAGAGGAAAATTTGTATGAACCATGTGCTGACATTCTTCAAAATGGGCTTCCTTCAATTCTCCTATATTTGCAATAAAATTTTTCTACTAAGAGAGATGTGTTCTTGACCTATTTTTTGAGTATCAACAATTCGTTATTTTGTGGGGGTTTTAAATACAAGTCTGCAAATGCACTTATGGACAATGGCTTCTAGAGGCTCACTTGATTCATGACTTGTTTTGGAATCCCCACAAACTACTGTTGATGTGACAACAACCTCAAATGAAAAATGTGGGTGTTACTGTTCATATGTTACAAGTGCAGGTTGGTTGACTCTCATGTTGAAAACTCTACATTGTTTGCATGAGGACATGTAAAAGTGAAAGCATGGGGGAGAAGAAAGGGTAGTTGTATTTGAATATTGCAGTCCATATTATATTTTATTATGTCCTATCTATGTACATGAATAATATGTTGCCAAGGAAAAGAAAAATACTTTTTGTAATTTCTCATTTATTTACACTATTTTTACATATAAAATGTAGAACTTGATTTGTGGATATCTTTCAAACTATGCATTATATTTTCATGAAACTTGGAGGAGGGAAGAATTAAGGTAACAAGAACAAACCTACAAAGTTTTAGGCAAAACTGGTTTATAATTTTCAACATATTAAACATCATCACATACAACCATTTTACTTATATATCGATATATATGCATCATATTGCTTTGATTTTTGGTTGGAGAAACATTAACATAATAGAAACCCACTCATAAAGTTTCATTGAAATTCAATTTGTACTTTGTGGGAATTTTGTTAACAAAGTTTGTAGTTACACCTATAACAGTTTGCTGGTACACATGTAAAAGTTGGTTGAAATTCCTATAGCAGTTTATTTGTTATATCTCTTGATATGAAATGGCTTGCTATGGTTTTTGGTAGAAAATTGCATTAACTTGTGATGAACACACCCACCAAAAGTCACTTCAATCAAAAGTGTTGTTTTCATGAAATGTCAATGTATTTGAATTTGTTGCAACTCCATGTATACATTGCTAGAAATCAAATTGTTGCAACTTCATTAGAATTGTTGAAAGACTACTTTTAAAGGTATGTTGGATGTGGGAATTCAAAATAATTTTAATAAGTTGATCTAGGCAATTGTGGATTGAAACATCATAAGTTATACCACTTGGTTTTTTTCATGATTGGCTAATGGAAACATGTGCTTTAAGATGGTCCTTTTATGAGAAATGCATTTTTGACAAAATGAGACAACTATTGATGAAGATGTTTCAAGGTGCCTTGGGAAGGAAATTTTTTCTTTTATCAGCAACATGTATGTATACCCAACATATGCAACAAATTCCCAAGACAACATCAACATTTTCACACAAGAACCAGTGTTGAACATAGCATAAAAAGGAATCAATGCTGCCATGTAAGAACCAACATTGGATACAAAAGGGAAAGTTGCTCCACAAGAACTTGATGTTTTAATTAATCTATGTCATAACCATTATTTTGGTACAACCATTCATGGAAGGACAATGGATAGACAACAAGCATATTATTCAAGGTAACGGGCAGATTGTTGGCATAGGTATTGGGTTGCATCATAGTGGTAGTTTTTGCAACAAACAATAATGTTTGATGCATTTGCAGTCCTACAAAAACTTGAACATGAGTCTCTGCTAATGGTAGAATGAAAAATGGTGAGAGTGCCATGGGAGATGGTATTGATGGAATTGAGTAAAATAGGGTAAGGATGGAAATTTTCAATCCACTACACTTGTTGTCAATTACATGCTTGGTACAATCATGTAGGTTGGGTGCATTTGAAAATTTAGGTGACTTTTTTCTATCTATTCTACCATGTTTTCATGAGGACACGCAAAAGTGCAGACGTGGGGTAGATGTTGGGCCGCCAAATTGTCCCATTTTTCACCATTCCAAACAACCAGTTTCAGTCATTTTACCACACTTCCTCGCCCATCTATTACCCATTCTATTACCCATCTTGTTGTGTTTCTTCGTGAATGTTCCAAATTAAGCTTACAATTATTAAAGTAGTTAACTATCATTGTTTTCCTTTTATTTTTTATGAATTAGAATGGATTATTGTTGGTTTTTCTGATGGTAGTTTTCACAGTATTGTTCTAGTGGTTCTTATGCAGTAACAATAACCAACCTCCATGGTTGGCATTTCTACATAGCTCAAGGAGGAATTCTGGAACATGGATTTTAATCCTAAGGATGTTTACATGGATTTTTATTTCCTAGATCATACCTAGGTCGACTCCATTAGGCTCCAGCTCATGATCTATAGGTCAAAGAGCTCACACCAGGCATACTCGAGTGACTAATTTCAGACACGATTTCTAGACAAACTAAGATGGATATTGGAAATCTACGACATGGGTTTTTCTCATAAGATCCCAAATTAGGTGAATCAAAAATGCTTTCTCCAAAAATTTTGTGGATTAAGCAATACATGTGGTTATTTAAGGCACATATTTTGTGTTGTGACCATTCAAATACTACGTCCCAAACAAAGAAATCAATCAACAATTGGAATAAGTCTAGCCTATTCTAAGATGATTCTATGATAAATAAATCAAATGTAAATTGATTTTGAGTTGTTATAAAACCAAGATCTACCAAAAAATAAACAAAGTTAATATTTTGTAATTTGTCTATAGTTGTTACAATCCAGATTTGGGGGAATTAGTTCTAATTCACCTCCTACACTTCTCTTATATAAACGTATGGACAAAGAGTTGGTTGGGAGTTAGGCTAGTGTTATGAAGTTAGGTCAGGAATGGGGATGCGTCATCATTCTTACACTATGCATCATGTAACTTCATTTCCAAAGCTAATGCGATCTCTACAAATTTGTGGTTGATATTTGAGTTTCTAGTTTCTGAGTTGGGAATCACCAACCCCTTGCTAGGGAGGAGGGTCCCTCCTCCTTAGCAGGGAGTGTTGTGTTAGTAAAGGTAGCATAATTATTTTATTTTAATTCATTTATAGGTTATATTAATTTGGTTCTCTTTATAATTCCAATTACCGTTCTTACAAATTCTCGTTGGATTGACCTACAAAATATTTTGAATAATCACTCGCATATCAGCATAGTTGTCTTTGGGATCTATCCTTAATAACCAAGCGTTGTTACCATTTTTTGAGTGTTACTACTGTTATAGGTCTACGATCCACTATTCATAAAGACTAGCATCTAGTTGTTGTTACATTTAATACAATTTGTCATGCTATTATTGAGTGGATTCATGTTGGTCGAATGAATGGTTGTGTGGGTGTGATTGAATGATGGTGTGTAACATAAGGGTTAATTTCAAGAATGATATTTCTAATTCCTACAAGAGTGGTTTTGATGAATGAGTGTTATTTCATTTCCGTTATTTTGTTTAGAGTGTTTTTTATGCAAGTGAGGCTTTGGTAACCAAACTATTTTTCATTCCTGCAAGTGTGAAAAGTGACAACTTTGATTTGATTGTGTGCTAGTTCTTGTAGGAGAAAATGTAGCATTCGGAATTAGCCAATGCCAACTAGTAATTGTTATTGCATATACTTTGCACAATAACATTGAAATAAGAAGTCTTACCATGGTTGATAATTTATGTTTGAGAAAATTGACTTGTTTTATTAAGACAATTCATTTGCCAAACAGTTACTTCCATTCCCTACTCTTAGATGTTGTTGTTGATACTTTGGTTAATGCATCATCATAATTTACTTTGTTGAATAATTGATTTTTTGTTGAATTACTTTTCAAACCATCCAAGCCAGACAACATCACAAACTAGAAAGTGTTTAATCTCGACTCACAAATAACCCAATTTCTCGCCATGTTGGTACTTTCAAAGATGGTGTCATTAATTTTGCAGAACATGAAGAGGCCATCAAGAAGTGTAGAAATGGAACAGTTAACTTCAATGGGAATAATATTCTAAAAGGTATGCTAACTTTAGATAGATTATTTGGCTTACAATAAAAATTCAAGATGATTATCAATGCAAAGAAAATAAATCGACTTTGATGCACACATTGATCAATTTGGGAACCTCAAAAATCCTAAATTTATCAATTTGGAAACATGAAATGTAGAAAATAGAAAATTATACCTTCATCTAGTTATTCAGAAAGTATAAAGATATATTTGCTAGGACTTATGAAGATTTCAATACATGTGATACACACATAATTCATCATGTCATACTTATCAAAGAATGTGTAAATGATTTTCAACAAAAATTGTGAAAGGTACATTATGCCATAGAACACTGGTTCAAAAGAATTGAAAAACTATTGGATGCTAGGATCATATTTAAGGCACATCATTCGTAATGTGGGTTTCATATTTGGTGCATAAGGAAGAAATCAATTGAATCAGACTCTACATATATTTTTGGAATTCAAAATAGGCGTCTGACAAGGATAATTACTGTATTCATTCAATGGAATAGAAACTTTAGCTCATATTGTAGTTAGAGATGATTTGCTTATTAGGTGGGTTCCCAAGCAACATTAAGGTTCTTGTAGTCAGATTTGATCAATTGAATACCACTTTCATAGGAGGTGGGGGACCTTTACTTACTGAAAAAATTCTTTTAGATTAATAATATAGGAGAAATTTTCTAACATGTTGTGGATATAACATTCAAAGGTTTAATTAATTAGAATGTTTTAGTCTATACTAACGAAGTGAGAGATTATTCTAATAAGATATCGAGCCTTCATAACATCTATTTTTTTTTTTGAAAGATCTAAAAAATACAACAATTCTTTGAATTCGGAAAAGAGCATCTTCTCCATTTCAAAAGGGAAAGTACTTGGGCATATCATCTCAATATATTGGGTTTCTATGGGTTCTAAAAGAATACAATCCAAGCAAATTCCTTTTCCTAGTAACAATAATTCCATGCAATCTTTCCTAAAAAAGCTAAACTTTGTGAAGAGCTTCATGATTGACTTTACAAAAATAGTTAACCTCTTCAATAAATGATAAAGAAAGACTCTTAATTTAAATCGACATTTGTTGATAATAAAGCATTCCACAAAGTGAAGGCTACCATAATAGTAGCCCCAACACTACAAAGTTTAGACACTAGTAAATACTTCTTATTGTACACGTTTGCTTGAAATCATTCCCTTATAGAAATGTTCACCTAGAAAAATGAGCAAGGGAATGAATGCCCTATTCCTTTTATAAGAAACAGTCTACAAGGGGTTGATTTGAGCTATCAAATGATTGGAAAACATGTTTTTCCCATTTACTAGGGAATTAAATAATTCATGCCCTACATACTAAAGATCCACACTAAGATGATAGTGGCTCGCCAAGCTGTGAGGTCATTATTTGTTTCAAAGTAACTTGGAGAACACATAGTAAATTAGATGACCTCTATCTAGGAGTGCGATCTCAAGTTTAAACATACCATCATTTTCAAAGGACAAGGTCTTTGTAAATATGCAATTGAAATAAAGACAATATTATCTAGAAGCGACTGAAGTGAATAAATAGTTACAACAACTACTACAACAAGGACTAATTTAACCAAGCACCACTCCTTGTGGGTTACTTATCATCATATTAACCCAGAAGGATAGAACTTGGTGAATAGGTACTAATTGTATAGCTTTGAACAAGATCATGATAAAAACTTGACTAAACTGAGAAGGTGGGGGGGGGGGGGGGTGTGTGAACCAGTTTAGTCCATCCATGGACATTAAATTTTTTCATTAAACTCATTAACTAAAACATTACATGAGAAACTTAATAAATAATGACCAACAAATTGAATATGTCAACAACACGTAATGAGAGAACCAAAACATCACATCAACACATAATAACACCACATATTGACACCAAATATAAGTGGAAACCCATAAAGGGAGAAAACCAGTATTTTATTATTGTTGTGATGCAAAGGCAAACTCCTACTTCCTCATTACATCCGATTTTTTGTAGGCTCCAACCTAAAGGAGTTTTCTACCTCAATTTTCCTGCAAGCTCCAACATGCAAGGAAACTCCAACTCCAATATGTCTTATGTAGGCTACAACACACAGGAGGCTCCTACCTCAATAGGCTCCAACCTAATGTTTATCAAGTCACTAATTGAAAGGAGACTACAATCCCGTGATGCAAATAAGAAACAACAATGTGCTGGTTTACCTGGTCATAAATTCTTCATATCTCCATCTTCATTTCTGCCTCTTCTTCCCTTCAGATTTGATTCACATAATCTTCATATGTGCCAGGTAACTAATGCACAAAACCTCAATCATATCTCATGCATTCTACAACTCTCTAACTCTTCCATGCCTTCTAAAAATATCTTTTATAAAGAAAGTTTGCTGCTGTTTATATTGCACATAAGAATATGAAGTGAATAGGCTTGACTCTTTTCCTTCCACTCATTCATTTCCAAAATCTTCATATCTTGAATATTAGAACCCAAAAATAAATAATCCATCCATCCAATATTAATTTCAACCACATGAATGATTAAATGCATCAACCTAATGCCAACATTATGTAAAATATAGGAATAACATATGAGCATTCATTCCTCATGATCAATAAAAACATTTATCATTAATTCATCACAACAATCTTCGCAACATCTTTGCCTTAGACTTTCATCACAACATCTTCATGTCATTTTCTTAGCAGACTTGCTATCACGAAGTCTTGCCTTTGTCTTGCATCAGAACAATTCAACTTAATCACAACAAATTCTTCAATAAGGACTCTCTTGCACTACATCAACTCATCATGACTTATCAAAGCCATCAACACAAGCATCAAGCCATCAACACAATATATTCAAACATAACTTAAATTGTTTTGCACGCACCAACTGTGCCATGATATTTATTGCCCCTTTTGTTCTGCTGTCAACAGTTCAATACCAAATTAAGCATAAGCAAACATTCCAACATATCACCATGTCATATCACCTGTTGTTGCTCCTTTTCTTTGCTACTACTGCATACCTTCAATGCTCTTGCCATGGAAAATTTTAAGAACCACCCTAAATTTATACGTATAATAAATGGGTGAATCCCCATGATACATAGGAAAAATGGGAGGCAATTTTATCAATAATATAATATGTATATATAATTTTTTTGGTGAATCTCTCACCA
>APFE031665670.1:97677-112033 GCA_000404065.3 Pinus taeda
CATGGGCCATGGAGGAGGCTTATAAAGAAAAGGAGCCTCCATGAATAGGTAAGGGATGAGCTTTCCTCCAAGATAAGTGGATGGTCAGTCGAACAGACATGCCAGAGAAAGGATGGCGACCTCAACAATGCTAACAACCAGTTCTGGAGGGGTCTGGAAGGTTGGTTGTTAGAACAAATTCGCTCAAACAGGATCAGCGCGGAAAACTGGTGAACTGCCGCGCTGACATCGCAAACCCATGTAGAAGAGGTCTGGTCAGCGCGAAAAGGACAAACGGAGGGAGCGCTGTTCGTGTAAATGGGACCAGCGCGGAAAAGACGTGTGCTTCCGCGCTGGCAGCACAACAACAACACTAGACTCCGCCTGTCAGCGCGGTTATTTTATTAACAGACGCGATGATCCATTTAACTTAGGTAAAGAGGGTTTTTTAGCCATTCTGAGGAGCATGAGTATAGGTGAATGTGGTTTATAGCACAGTAGGGAGACTGACATGATGGCAGTGACATTTTACTGTGTAACAATATGCTTGTAAGATAGATGCCTCCAGGTAAAAAGTGACAAAATGGTATAGCCAAATCATAAACAATTATTTAAGCATCCATTCATTAGGATGTGTAACCACTGATATTCCTTGTTCACAATTCTTAACATGGTTCTTCATATTTTTATTTCCCTAAAACAAATATAGCGTAGACATTGATAAACCAATTGTAATTGCACAGCAAAATATAGTTATCCACGCTGTTGTTAGGAAACACATTGGCACATTTTCACTCATTCTCTTGGCATTTGTCCACATGCCACAGTTCCTTTCAACTTGGAAAGGAAACTCATCACAATTGCATATATATATTTTGTAAACTGTATGAATGATCTTTGTATGCCTTGGATAGAGTGTAATAGAACTTGGTCAAAATTGTAGGGTGTAAATCCATAGCTTTGTCTCTATTTGGGATTTCAATTGTTCACAATGCCAACTCTTGATATATTTTCTTAACTCCTGCACACCATGATTTCCCAAAAATCCATCTTTGAATGGACTCAAAGTGGAGCAACATTAGCCTTAAGTTGTATCAACTCTAGGTCATGGCCAATTTCAAGTATCTTCTTACGCCAATCAACTGTTTCCTCCTTTTGTTCAATTAACACTGTAATAACCCCTTTCTTCTTCTTCCTTGCATCAAGTATTTAGCCAATAATGTATTTATGTTGGTGAGTTCCATATTTTCTCACTGCAACTCTTATTAAGCATCCATTGAAGTCAACATGATCAATTTCCTTCAG
Source organism: Pinus taeda (assembly GCA_000404065.3). Classification (NCBI taxonomy): domain Eukaryota; kingdom Viridiplantae; phylum Streptophyta; class Pinopsida; order Pinales; family Pinaceae; genus Pinus; species Pinus taeda. The sequence continues at coordinate 98,962 of APFE031665670.1, forward strand.
CATATCCTCTTTAGTTTTGCCTTTGTTAACACTAATATTCTTGGTTAAACTTGCACCTTCCACTATAATTCATTCAGAAGCACCACCTTCAACATCTACAACATATGCTCTTCAGCTTTTATATCATTAAGCTCTTCAAAACCTACCGGATTTAACTCCTCATTTGAGGAAGTGTTTTGTAGATGATAAACCCTTGTCACTTGCATTCTTACCCTCACAAGAGCAACACTATTTCCTCGTGCATGACAGAAAAACATTAAACAAACAAATATTGTAGAATAATAGAGGTTGATGCAGTGCATAGCAACAAGGAAACGAAAAAATTTAAGGTAAACATAGGTGACAAGAAACAAAAATTTAAAAGGATAGCGCTTATGAAATAGTGTTGATCCCTAACTAAAGATTCGTGGTGAGAGAAATGTTTGCAGTGACCTATAGAGCAATATTGTAAATTGAGTTGAAGAAATGGTTCTTCCATTAATGATGGTTTATATTTATAATGCTCCATTGGAAATATTTATTGATGAGTCCCAAGAATAAAGATGCATTGTATGAAATTCTGACAGTGATCTAGAGATCAATATTATAAACTGAGTTTTTGCAATGGTGCTTCCATGAATTATAGATAAAATGTATAACATTCCATTGGAAAGTTGAGTGGTGAATGGTCATCGACATGGATTGCATATGCAGAATGATGATATCTGTGTCTAAGATTGATTTGATTATGATCTAAGGGATCTTAGTTTCTCCTAGCCAATGTTGGTGCTTCTAAAATGTTTAATGGCCCTGACATATTGATTTGATTAATGGTCATTTTGAACAGAGATGAATAAGTTTTTGCATTATAGATTGAAAACTTAGGGGTGGGTCATGGAAAGCATTGAATGATAAGCATTACCTATTCATGTCTGATCAAATGCACAAGGGGAAAGAAGCATTGGGATATATATAGACTTGAGGCTATACATATTGGAACATCGTTGACTGCAGACATTCTCTAGCAATCAACCTCTCTGTCATATGTGATAGGTAATATGTACATCAAAACTGAACCTTGTTGAACTAAACATTTGATGGTTCTTAATGTCTAAGGATTTGAATTGTCTTTATGTTAGAGCATTTAAAGATGTGTTTGGACATGATGTTTTGTATGGTAGTGAAATAAGAGTCACTTTCTAGACAATTGTATGCCTAGTGATTTGATGGACTATTTTTAAACTTGGGAACATTCTTCGTTATTTTAATACCACTTTTCTAATGTGTTATCGGTGTGCTGTGTTTCGATTTGTTATAGCTTTAGAGGTCAAGTTCTATCTCCACTATTGGTCCCCATTCCACTATTGGCTTCCCTCCCCTAGTTTATCACCTTCTCTAGAATCACAAACTCATGAGGCATTAATTACAATTGAATAGAACCAATGAGAACTTGACAATAATATCAATGGAGTTGCAACAAAAAAAAAAACATAATTAGGTCACTGTATCAGGAAAATACATTAAGCGTGCAATAATTCTTGCGAGAACGATCTCCATTATAGTAGGAACGACTGGGGATCATGACATCAAGTACAAAAAGATTCAAAGCATTGATCAACAATAGGTGCTTCTTAAGAATAATGTATTACCCAACAAACAACAACTCATGTTTAATTTCAAATGTATTATTACACCACAGAAACACCTCATGTTTAATTTTAAATGTATTACAATGAACAACAGAGGAATTGCCAACATAAAATGCCAAGAATCAAATACATGCAAAAAAAATATCATCCCAAGAATCAATTCCATTCAAAAAATAATTCACATGCATGAATTTTACAGAAGATTATACATGTGAGAGTGCTACACCTATACTTGATGTTGTGGAGGTAAATCCCCTCTACGGACAGAGGCGATCCCTACTAGCCCAAATGGGGTCTAGCAACAATCAAACAATGCTAACACGCAAGTTCCTAATTGCAAATCAAAGATTGATGATGAGGGCCTGCCTGGATTCCACCGCTAGTACTTGTAGAAGAGTCATTGCTCCCGTTCCTTTGCTCCAGCTGGTCACAATCCCCACGATCCTCGTGAACGGACACCTGCACATGCAAATAATAACACAAATACAAGCATAAAATCCAATAGATGCAACTATATATCAGTCAGAAAGGATATAAATCAATCATCATTACAAAGACAATAAGAGTGGAACCATAATGATAGTCGTCTATTATTATTGATAAACAAGGAAGAATACAACCATAGTTCTGATGTCAAATCCTCCTTTGGTTGGGTGATCAACAACACATGCCTTGCAAAGCTTGTTGGGAATGGGGAACACGCCTCTCTCTCCTTGGTTACTTGGACAAGAATCTCCTCACTTTAGATTTAGCCTTATGGGAATGAAGAAGGCTTCTTGCAGCATGAACTTGACAATTCTCAATCTTTGGAATTCTGGAACTTGGAGACTAGCTTGTCAAAGGAAAAAGGACAAGCTTTTATAGATAGAGGGGAAGGAGTTAGGATTTCCACAATATTCATGGGGTTGGCTTTATCACTAAGAATCTTCCATGAGAAGGTGGCAAACAACTTCCCTTCCATGGAGATTCGAAGCCAAACTGAACTAACTCAAGATGGAATCAGTTTATGAATGGGTTAGGAAGAACCTTCGTAAGTTTGTTTATTAAAAACTTTACCCAATTGGGCTGGCGCGAGTGTGACTCTGAGACAGAGCGCCAGCTGGCGCACCCTCTTTGGAGGATTTCTCCCATTGACGCGAGTGATATACAGTGGAACCGCGCCAATGGAAAAAGGGCTATTTGTATGGGTATTTTGTAGAAGGTGTCCTCAGGGCATATGAAATTCATATCTAGGGGAATACAATGCAAGTGTTTCCAGGTTGTGTCACTTCTCACAGGTCCCGGAACGAGTCCTCCAAGGTGCGGGAGAAGGGGTAACAGGGATGGTGACAAATTACTATGTAATAGATGCCCCCTAAAACATGAGGCCCAAGAGAGAGAGAGGGGTGAAATTCTTTACAAGAACATGGCCAACTGAAAACATTGCCGCCGGAGAACCTGCATGAAGAAGTACAACTGATATCTCAAGTACATGATGTATGTGGTATGGGCACAACCATCCATAGCAGAGTACATAAAAATCTGGATCCAAGGTATGGGCGCAACCATCCAATAAGGATTGATAAATAGACTCAGGCATGGTCACAACCATATAGGGAATGAGTCATGTAATGATCATAATAATCCACAAAATCGCAACCTGGATCTCAACAGACAAAATCCAGGGTCTTGCGCTCCGTCTCGACTCGAACAAAGTACAAGTTCAAGCATGCGAATATGGGAGTCGAAGTAGAACATGCAAGAACATCGTCTGATTACTAGTCAATGATGAAAACTATTAACAGATGCGAGAGGTACCACCAATAATGACAAAGGTCCTCAAGGTACTATAGGTACAATCCATGGCGTGCGAATCAGTGAGCTGGCGTCGAACAACCATAGAATCATTCGGTCGGAGGCCAATGATGAAAACCTCGCGTCGAACACGAAGAACCTGCCATTGAGGCATGCAGGCTCCAAGGCACCTGAAGGGAGTCTCTAAGTCAACTTCCTGGATAATGAGCTGGAGTCGACAGGGAGTGACCTTAATCAAAGGTGGGCCATAATGTTTCCCACATCATCGACACGAGACAGAGAAGGATAAGATGTTTGTGAATCAGAATTATGTGAGATATCAGAGGGAGGTTGAATATTTTGCAGAGGTCAACTTCTCTTGAACATATTGGTGGCACGACAGTGGACTTGGCAGTATTTGACATCAAATGATCAGAGGTCATGGTGACAAGGAAACGAGCAGATGAGAGGTCAAACAAGATAACCCAAACCCATGGAGGCAAGTGTAAAAACAAGATGAGATGTCCCCACCCAAACACGAATGTAGACAAGTGCCATGTTCAAGAGCGACATATTGCCGACACAACAATAATTGTGGTTCCATTTTCCCCACCATTTCTGGCGAGTACCCCGGTTATTTTTTTGACGACAAGCTTGACGGGGATAGCATATGCTTGAAAGGCGTCATTTTGATGGAATCCGATGTCATTAAGTTTTAACGAGTCTGACAAAGGAAGAACTTGACGTCTTTTCATGTTCAGAGAGTTTGAAAAGACAACGGAAAAGTAAACTCCAGGGGTGTCCTTTTTCGTAAAGTTGTGTCTCTCGAGCCCGAAAAAGTATAAAACAATGCTCGAAAGAACTGCCCGATCATTACGATCGAGGAGTACTTTTCATGAGTAGTGATTTCGATCTGAAAAAGTAGAAAAGCGATCGAAACCACGTCGCTTCGTAACCAGCAATGAACCTGAAACGACAAGGGTCCGACGATCTTTTCGTCTTTACATGGTTGGAAAAGGGTTTAAAGACGACCGCCTCTCATTTACAATTAACGAGTTGAGAGGAATAACTCGGCGTTCTTTTCACGTTTAGAGAGTCAGAAAAGAGCAGAAAGATGACTCCAAAGTGACTTTTTCGTGTATTCACCGAGTCCGAAAAAGTATAAAATACAACTCGTTTCGTCACCTAAGTCGCACAAACACCTGTCACTGCACAAAAACCAGTGTAAAATCCATTTTCAATGCAAATATACATTAAAATATTCATAAAATGACTTTTAAAACCTATTGAGGGTCAAAAATCTATAAAATAGGTGAAAATGGTAAAAACAAGAAATTACTTTTCACTTTTACCTCATTGAGAGTGACATTAGTGCTTTTGGTGTGTGATCTTTAGGCGATGATTGCGACAAATCCGAGTGACCATTCGGAGCGCCGTCAGTTCCAGGTATGAGGCCTCTTCCCCTACTCCTTTTTTGCCCATTTCAAATTTTCTTTAGTTCATTTTATCATCCTCTGTGGAGGGGATTTCAAAAATAAGGGTTGCGCCCATTGGCGCCGGTTTTGGGCATGGACCTGCGCCAACGGGGCAATTTTCCACAAAGGCTCGCGCCCATGGGTGTGACTGTTTTAGAAACAGTCGCGCCAACGGCCACGCGCACCCAATTTTCAAAATCTAACAATGCTAAAGTCTTTTCACTGCATTCTTTAGTTTTCCAAGGATCTAATTTAATGTCTTGACCTTGTGATTGCAGGAAAATACGCAAAATGGTACTCCAATGGAAAGAAAGGGAGCATGACCAGGTAGATGTATTGGCTTTAGTAGATGAAGACTGCATGGAAGCTCTTAGAGTTTGCGGGCTCAAGAAATACTTTCTCTTGTCTTATCTACGAGCTTAGCCAGAGCTCTTGCAATATTTAATCAACCTATGGGATGAACATGATCAGGTGTTTCGCATATGGGACCAAGTATTGGAACTAGACGTATCTGACGTCTATTTCATCATTGGACTGTCGCGTAGAGGTCTGGTGCCCCGATTGATTGGTAGCAGGCCATTTGGGGAGAAGATGGAGGAGGTGAAGGCTCGAGTTTGCCCAGGGGCAAGATATGGGTCCGACAGCTCAAAAGTGGATATCCCCACTGTTCAGGACCTAACACTCAGAGCTCTATTATTCACCATCACATGAGCTGCGGGGGCATAGGTGCCCCATGAAGCCACGAAGAATCACCTGATACTGGCGACAGAGTGTCTTAACCCGACGGTCTTCAATTGGGCGTCAGCGGTGACTACCAATATGAAGAGGTAGCTTACAAAGGCCAAGCGTGGCAAGCTGCAGTAGTTCAGATACGGTTCCATCTTGGTGACGTTCTTCTTGGAGCGTGTGCCAATCTTCCAAGGGCAAGGGGCCTTTGTTCCTGATCCAGCACCTCGAGAGCCGAGGATGGCTCGTTGGGCGGCACTAATGCCGAGAGGGGGGGGAGGCCAATAGATGTCATGGAGGCCTGAGTTTTTTGGGTGGCTTCGCCGCCAACTGATTGTGGTGGAGGACTAGCCATATGTGGGGACAGACTTCACCGGTGACCCTAACCTCCCACTGCCAGAGGGAGAGGACTAGGACGAGGAGATAGGTATGACCTCATTTTGATTTTGTGTTTTTATGATTTTTTTGTTAATACATGCTTGTTCTAATAACATTTATATGCATATGCAGATGTTGGCCCAGAGCGCCCAGCTGGCATGTCTCCCATTGCAAGGAGACACCAGGTTGCTGCAGATCCTCAGGAGGAGGGTGGTGACAAAGGAGAGCTCATCCAGAACCTCGAGGCTATCACTCGAGGGATCCCGGATTATGCTCGGCTAGCGGATGTCTCGCTCGTGTACCAGAGGCACACGGTGGGGGTGCTGACTCGCATCCACCGACTCCTGAGACGTTTAGTGCGAGCAGTGACATGCTACCATGAGCACCATAGGGACTAGATATCTAGTCTTTCTTTTCCATGCATATTTTTTGAGAGAAATGTTGTCTCCGGATGTACTAAGACAAACATGTATTATTTTTTGATGATGCATGCGGCACAAACATTTGGACACACACACACACACACACACATATATATATATACATATGTTTTATGGTTTATTGTGTTTTATGCTTCTTATGCTATTTTGAATTACATGTTATGAAAATGCCTGTCCAATACATAATTAGCTAATGCATCGGTTAACGTATTAAATCGTCTTGGAATATGTTGATAAGTAATGAAATCAAAATCCCTTTCTAACAATTTAACACACAATTACAACCTTAAAATCCGATGGTCTCTGATGGAATAACGCCCGTTGAGCTGGTGGACGACAAGCTGAGAGTCCACTTCACAACCAATGTTCGGATACCGAGGCTAATCGCCTCAGCTAGTAACTCAATCACAAAACTATACTCAGCAACATTGTTTGTGGTACAACCTAGACAAACCCCTTGAAGGTCTACTAACTCACCATGAGGATCGTAGATCACCCATGCTGCAGATGACAAGTTGCGTGTACTGCGGGAGGCACCATCAGCGAAACCAACGTAAGGCGAACCAGACATCTGTCCAAGAAGCAAAAAGGACACAATAAGTGGAAATCATGCCGACACACCAAGACAAAATATGAAAACATGCACACACAACACACTTGCTAAAGCACACGTATGTACAAAAAATAAAGTGCACGCATGATACTTGTTCAAGTGAAGCCCATTTCGGGACTTACCCTATTGCACCGCTGTGTGACCGACCTAGATAGTGTAGGCGTCGTCTCGGCCCATTTTGTAAAATGATCAACGGTACCGATGATCTGCCCATGCCCCCCGACCGAGCGAGGGTTACAAGCTAGATAATCAATGCCCCCTTTTGCAAAGGGGCCGAGGGTAGCGACAATGTGCATTGGGGAACTGGAACGAGCGGAAATCAAACCAAGAGAAGCCAGGTTCGGAGGTGGGAGTGAGAAAACACCCATGAGGGTAGGATCTTTAAAGAGCCCAGCTCCTGCACTCTCTAAAGGAATGGAGGTATGCTCCACAAAAGGCACATTGCCTTCGGAAGAAGAAGCAAAGAAGGAGAGCTGGTCTACCGTGACAATTTCCCCCTGATGAGGGAAATGAATGAAACGAAAGAGGGATGAAGCCGCGACACGCATGGCATAGCTCCAGCTCCGACCTAAAAGGAGGTTGTAAGTAAGGTTAGCATTGACAACTTCAACTTCCACTTCAACGGTCTTCCCTTCCAAAGTAATCGACAACCGTTGGAGGATACCGTAAGGGCGAGATTCTCTCCCGTCAAAGGCTTCCAGTGTCATTAGAGACTGACTCAAAGTCGGAGACCCAATAGCCTTCCAACAAGCAACAAACATAATGCAAGTTGACTCACCTTCATCAATAACTGTACAATGAATCGTTTTCGAATTGATGATGACCTAAATGAGGAAGGCAATCTGGTGAGGCAGTCTCGGTACATGGCTCTCGAGATCAAAGGTGATCAAATCCGAGTCGGCCAGGTCAATGCCACCAATGGCCGATAGCAAGGACTTCCTCTAGGGGGGGCAACTCTGGAGAACTTCTAAAGTGGACATAGCTGACGGAGCCTGAGCTAAGTCCTCAACGATGCTATAGTGTTGGGAAACACGGGCATTTAGGCTGTAAGATGATCTCCAGAGTACACCTTTAGGAGGGGGTCGAATAGGCGTCTCAATGCTAGGTCTCTCGATATGGAGTGGACCAGAACTGGACAGAGGAGCGCTTGAGGGGACCTCAGGCTCTTTGTCGATGGATGACGAATATTCCTTTGACGAGTCGTAATATGAACGGTAATTGTTCTAGCCATGAACACTTGGGAACCAAAGGGAGAAGAAGACAAGGATGGGTCAGCCACCATCTGCGTTTGCTGTGAGGGGAAAGGTTCTTTCAGAACCGTAGGAGTCCCAAGAGCACCTTTTAGTAAACGACTAACTTCGGATTGCCTTGGGAAATCTTTGGTATAGTGATCCTCGCCATAGATAAGACAAGGATACTTCGGTTTACATTTGGCTCCTTCTTCGGGCGGAGGTTTAGGGGAGTCCTGTTTGGGTTGATCAGATTTATTCTTCGCTTTCCCCTTTTTCTTTCCTTTCGAGGCTTTATTTGCCGTGGTGGACTGGACAACGTTGACCTCCGAAGTATTTTTGGAATTAGACACACTCGGAGAAGTGTTTCCGTTTGAAGCATTCGATTTTTGCTTCCCAGGGTTCACGGATGATTTATTCGAAGACAGATTTACAGAGCCAATAACACTGTCAACAGATGGCTTTGGCAGAGATTTGGATGTTTCGGGTCTTGGGGTGTCAGGAAAATAATCATATAAGGTCCCTGACTGAGAATAAACTAAGTCGAGGTACTGAGCACGCGCGATAACCTGCTCTTCAGTTACACAAGCTCCCATAGCAATGTCTCGCGTGATTTTAGGGACAAAGGAGGTCGTAAACCAATCAGTTAGGAGCTTATCAGGAATCCAGAAATTGATCAACCGACGAAGCCATCTCCATTGATGTATATGATCGGATATGTGTGTGGCCGTGTCCTGTTTAAGAGAGGTGAGGAGATGTGTTCCCGTATCATACTGAATGGGCAACTGAAAATGTGTTAGAAATGCCATTGCCAACGAGTTGAGATCTTGAAAGGATCCGCGAGTCAACTCACTATACCACTTAGCAGCCGAGCCGGTGAGAGTCCTTTGGAACAGGCGGAGCCGGATTGAATCGTCAAGCCATGAATTTGACGAACACCAAAGGTGGTAAGTCATAACATGGGCTTGAGGATATTCTCCAGCTTTGCCATCGAATTTGAGACAATCACCGGGTATCTTGGTTGGAACTGGTGGCCAGAATGGATTATGAAGGATAGGATCATTAGTCAATTTGGATACATCCGACAGTTCCAATGTTGCTAAGAAGGGTAACTGAGGGTTGAAGGACATTTGTGGCTGTGGATACGAGGTAGCACCAGAGTTCCAACCAGTTGCTGGTTGCCCCCATTGATTTTGTCCGGACGAACTAGGCCCATAAGGGTTCTGTCCATAGGGATTCTGTCCATAGGGGTTATAGCCATAACCGGAAAGTTGACCCTGGATTTGCCCCCCAACACCCCATTGATTACCAACCTGGCCTGCAGGAGCAACATACTATTGCTAGTAATTCTGATAAGGAGCGACCTGCATTCGTTGATAATTTTGGTATGGGGCCGACTGAGCTTGCCCCTGGGGTTGCTGGTAACCATACGGTTGCTGGTATCCATACTGAGCTTGGGGACCAGGCTACACTTGGTAAGAAGGTTGAGATTGAACCCCACCTTGCATTTGAATACCAGCTTGGGTCTGGGGCCCAGCCTGGGGCTGAAAATCGGGTTGAGCTTGAGAAGTAATCACCATCTGCATGCCCGGTTGAGCAGGCCCAGAAAGATGTCCTTGAGAGGATGGAGATTGGACCACCTGGCTGGAAGGTTGCCCTGGTTGAGTTTGGGATGGACCTACTTGCCCAGAAGGTTGAGCTTGGTGGGTGTTTGGTTGTCCTTGTACAACCGAGGGTTGTCCTTGCAGAACAGATGGTTGAGCGGACTGGATGGTTGGTTGACCTTGAGGTTGACCAACTTGTCCAGATGGTTGACCAGGCTGAGCAGTGGGTTGGCCTTGCTGCACGTAAGGCTGACCACCCTGCCCAGGAGGGTACCCTTGCTGGATTCCAGGTTGTCCTTGTTGCACATAAGGTTGTCCTGGATTCCCATAGGGTTGACCAGAAGGGTATCCCTGCTGGACTCCAGGTTGTCCTTGTTGGATATAAGGTTGTCCTGGATTTCCAGAGGGTTGCCCAAGATAAGTGAAAGACGGACCACCGTAGGCTGAAGTTTGTCCCTGGAAGGGTTGTCCTTGTGGGCCTCCAGGCTGCCCTGGATAGGATTGCCCATAATACTATTGCCCATAAGAAGGCTGCGTGTAAGACGGCTGACCTTGATACGATGGTCCTTGGTAAGGCTGTCCTTGATCCGAAAAGGGCACTTGGCCACCACCATAATGAGTGGTACCCCAAGCGACGCTTAACGAGACTGAGACCTCAACCGCAGGCTGAGTTGGTAAGGATCCAATATAAAAATGATGCCCTATGGGGTCATAATAATGATTTGGACCTTGCGCACCTGGATTCTAGACAACATGCAAATACTAATTATATGCCTCCCCTGCTGGAATGGAACCAGAAGAAGGTGGGGCACTTAGTGCAAGATGGACAACTCTGGGTGTATGTGCCAACTGGCCACTATGTACTGAACGGTGGGACGAACCAACAATAGTAGTTACAATCGAAGACACCATAACGGCACTAACAACCGGTGTTGAAGATGCTACACAAATAGTTGGAATAGTCGGGACTGAAGTGACAACTGTATTGTGAACTTGTGGAATAAAAGATCCTGTAGTGGGAGTGATGTTGTGATCCCACATGGTACCTGAAGAGGAGTTCCTAGAACCCATAACATCCCTCAAAGCCTTATAGCGTAAGGGTACCGTGACACCGAGAGGGGTGATAGTGAAGGGTGGGGTTATGACCGGGGATGTGGCCGGGATAGGAGTTTCGATACTTGACAAAACATGTGTCTCACTCGCTATAGGAGATGTGTCATCCATGTCGGAGGAAGAAATTGGGACCGAAACGCCAGTAGGAGGAAAAGGAATATCCTCTTCGTAAGGCTCCCAAATAGGGTTGCAAAATAGATCATGAAGATCATCTTCTGGAGCACGAGAGTTCAATGGTTGGACACTTGGAATAATAGGAAAAGTGTCACCACAAACCGGTGTCTCAGGAGCAACAGAAGAAGGAGACCCTTGGTCACTAGGGACGGGAGACAGGATCGATGGTTTCGCCAGGATGATTCGATTCAAAAAATCCTAGACAAATTAACGAGAAAAGACCCTACTCAAACTAACGCAAACAAGATCTAACAGGGTAAGTGTGAACGTGGGCGAATAAATTTTGAGACACAAGGACATAACTTGACCTTTTCATCTTTAAAGAGTCGAGAAAAGGACAAAAAGATGACTCTAGTCGCCTTCGAATGTTTAGTGAGCCCGAAGTGACAAATGCTCAAGTGAGCCTTTTCTTTTAGGGAGTCCGAAAAGGATCAAAAAGTGACTACTCTGGAGAACTATGCAAAAGGTTTACCAGACAATCCGTAAAACTGCATATACACCTTGGCAATCGTATGAAAACCAAGGACTTTCCGTACGATAGTCAATCTTCCCGAATGCTGTGTTCGGTGTGTTACAGGTCGTAAATTGGCAGACACGGCTTCCTGTGGATAAAGGATGATAACCTAGTGGGGTCTCCCCATATACTCGACGGTACGTGGGAGCACAAGTCCGTATTAGACCAATATTGAGTCACAAAAGGAGGAATCACCCAACCTTGAGTGGAAACAAAAGTGACCAGGTCTAATGATGTCAGAGCACGTCTCTAGCCTAGACCTCTAAAAAGTGAGCGTTATGTTCCAATGCGTTGTTAGATTCATTCGGTTTATTTTAAATTTGATCTTGTATTAGGTTTCAGTTTTCAGGCCTTACCGTATGTAATCTCTCAAAATTCCCTAAATGCAACCTATATGCCAAAATATGTCATTTCATTCGATGAATGCTAGTTACGAGAGGGTGTGAGAGCTTTCATGAAAACGAAATGATTAAAAAACAACAAATAACTTCCCTAATGCAGCTAATGGAAATTAACAAACTTTTCTTTAAGATCACTAATCACTAATCAAAACGAAAAGCTCCTAATTCTCATTAACTAATACAAAGCAAAAGAGATTTTTCCTTTTTGTTGATGGAAAAATGCACTAAACAACTTTGAGAAATGACAACAAAAAAATTCTATTCAATACAAGCACATTTAGTTCCCTAAATCAAAAATCAAACCTCCAAAGAACGAGAAAGATCCCAAAGACACCAATGAGCCGTGTAATTTAGGCTCAAAGTGAGATGAAGCGGAATTCAAGTGAAGACAAAGAAAGTCACCCAAATAACGCAATAAAACGATTTACAACCACCAAACAAGTGCAAGGGAGCAAACAAAGAGTCGACTGGGCCACTAGAAGATCAAAACACCTGAGGAAGGCTCGACACACAAAGCCACTAGATGCCCTAGGGCTAGAAATGTGAAATCGACGGAAAAAAGCAAACACCCAAAGGGTAACGATCAAAGCCAGCCAAATCACACTCCAACACACTCAAGTAGTCTAAAAAAATTACCCGGAACAAAAACCAAGCTTAGAGGGCTCACAACCAAGCAAACTTCAAAAGTTCCCAGGCCTGGCGCGACTGTCTAGCTGCAACTAACGCCTTTCAAGGATTGGCGTGCGTTGTTAATGTGCAACTAGCGCCAACTGGCGCGACTATAACACTATAAAAGAGCTCCAACCAAGTTTGCTATGGAAAAATAAAAAACAAACGAGCCAAAGCTAAGTCAACAGTACCCAGGTACACCAAGGGGCAAGAAGCAACACAGGGACTCAACCCAGAAAGCTAATCAAGTAGGAGAAACCAAGAAACAACCAAGAAACAAGGCAAGTTCCAAGCCGTTCAGTTCATAAACCAAACTGGAGATGGACTGAAGTGGC
>APFE031665670.1:113050-136634 GCA_000404065.3 Pinus taeda
TCTCTCTCCTTAGTTACTTGGACAAGAATCTCCTCACTTTAGATTTAGCCTTATGGGAATGAAGAAGGCTTCTTGCAGCATGAACTTGACAATTCTCAATCTTTGGAATTCTGGAACTTGGAGACTAGCTTGTCAAAGGCAAAAGGACAAGCTTTTATAGATAGAGGGGAAGGAGTTAGGATTTCCACAATATTCATGGGGTTGGCTTTATCACTAAGAAGCTTCCATGAGAAGGTGGCAAACAACTTCCCTTCCATGGAGATTCGAAGCCAAACTGAACTAACTCAAGATGGAATCAGTTCATGAATGGGTTAGGAAGAACCTTCGTAAGTTTGTTTGTTAAAAACTTTACCCAACTGGGCTAGCACGAGTGCGACTCTGAGATAGAGCGCCAGCTGGCGCACCCTCTTTGGAGGATTTCCCCCATTGGCACGACTGATACACAGTGGAACCACGCCAATGGAAAAAGGGCTGTTTTTATGGGTATTTTGCAGAAGGTGTCCTCAGGGCATATGAAATTCATGTCTAGGGGAATGCAATGCAAGTGTTTCCAGGTCGTGTCACTTCTCACAGGTCCCGGAACAAGTCCTCCAAGGTGCGGGAGAAGGGGTAATAGGGATGGTGACAAATTACTGTGTAACAATTGATAAGCCTTGAACTTTGTATTTACATCATGTTTTAAACAAATAATCAACCCTCCTATGGTATGGTTATGTGGTCCTCCCTAGAAAGCCACAAATTATTTCATGTATATTTTAGAAACGAAATGATACAAGAAATCGATACATCAAATATTATGATATTAGTGAGCAAGAGAAAAATGGATAATGGAGGAGAGGAAGGAGAACTCAAATTTACCTGTAACCTTGGAAAAACTAGGTCAACCCCCAATACTGGTTCCTTTGTGAAGAATATCACGCCTCCCCAAGGACCTCGTAAAGACTAAAAATCACAACCCTCTAATCCTAAAATATTTCAGAATGAAAAATACCAGAAAGATAAAAATGAAAGGAAAAAAGTGAAACAATTGACAAACAATTCAAGGAACATAATGAGTTTCATCGAAGCTTTGATCTACTAGTGATAAGAAACAGAAAGAACATAAAAAATGAAAACAAGAAATTGAATCAAAGAACATGTAAGAGAATCAAAAGGAAAATCTACACCTCTTAACTCTATAATCACTCCTCCTATGATGGGAATGGCATATTTGTTTTAGTTCTTCGCTATTTCTTGAACATTAATGGGATTCTTTTTCTTCTACAAGGGGGGAATGGCACATATAAATAGCATTAAGATATATCCAAAAAACGGTCCATCTAATATACTCATATTTTTAATCGAAAGGGTGAAGTGCAGAGAATATTAATAGCATCAATTCACCTTGTGCATTGTAGTTGTTACTACATCACAAAAATCAAATGGACTAACCATTATAGAAGCAACGATGAGACCATTTATGTATGCTATGTCCATCATTAAGTATGCCCCAACTGCATTGGCAATCTTCCCAAACCACAAACTTTTTAGTACTAAAAATCATGAAAATTCCAACATTGCATATTATAAGAACATATTAATAAAATATGCTAGAATAAACATTGTTGGAAAGAGAAATTTTTGAAAGGACTGCCATTATAAGATCTAGAAATACCAAGCTTCAATACTTGCCTCATGCGAGGGTAATCAATATCTCGGGGATATGCACTAGCACCAGCAATGATAAGCTCGATCCTAAAAATGGCGGCATTCTTCTCAAGCATCTCATAGTCAATGAATCCTATAACCCAAGAAAACAAACCTGACCATTAACACTTTGAACACTTCTCCAAAAGATTGGTTCAATATTTTTCAAAGATGGAACTGTTTCCCTCCTAATTATTATTAGACTGAAAATGCAAGCTCACCTGTGGACTCATCTAGATGATATGGCATTGATTCAAAGTAAATTGATGTAGCAGATACTCACTTTTTTGCTATCATGAATCCATGAGACAGATGCCCTCCATGTGGTAAGTCCAAACCCTAAATGTTGCAAATAAAATTTTCACATGTTACATGCCCAAATAGGAATGATAATCTTATCAAAGTAGGTACGTAGTTCAGAACCATACACACCATAATGTGATGATGTGGTTGGAGGAGAGTTGTATAAAGAACAAAATTAGTTGGGGATCGAGATAATGGTTGTAATATAACACCGCATGTACTATTGTCAAGATGGAATGCTTCTAGGGCCCTCTGCTAGCAAAGCCTCTCACTTTGGTCAATGAATTCATTGCCGACATATTATATGCATGGCATAAATCCCAACCCAACACAATAGTGAATAAATATAGAAAAGTGTCCAACAATTGTATCCATCATTGTGATAATAGATACTCATGCAACAACTATAGGTCTCTACACTATAACGCTGAACCCATAAACCATTACAAACATGTCAAACATTCAAACTAAAAAGTACAGGTCAGAAAACTAAGAGAAATTGAGTTTAACAAGAAAAAGATACCAAGTGGCAAGAAGAAACTGCCAAGAAACTCAGACACAATCACAATCATGATGGTGCCATTCTTCACATTCCAAGTTATATCTTCAGGCACTTACCTCTTACCAGGGAGTCCTTCTGAATATTTGTTTGTTAGACATGATCCAACAACTTACATAACCACCCAGTGTGTAAAATTTTCATAAGAAATAAGTTCCAAGCCGTTGAATTGTGTCTGCTTTTCTTTCTCAATTATCACATTCATTTCAGGATCAAGCTCACTCAGAGGAGGATCTAAAAAGCTCTGATTTCCCTCTACACGAAGTAATTTACAAACTAGATAAAGAAATCACAATAAATTTAGTACCCTCGATAACTTAGGCACAGTTTTTTAGGAGCATTAATTGTATTATTGAGGTCTACAATTTCTGTTTGCTGGCATCCGAGGGGAATCCAAATCAAGAACAAAGTATTTATCAATCCATTCGCTAACCATTAACTCAACAAAACTATAAATAAAACTGAGGTATTTGACATATTTCATTAAATGAAGATAAGAAGCTTATTTGCAGCAACTCAATTCACAAATGAATCTTCTAAACACCTCCAAGTTAAACTATATTCAACTATGATCTGTGCTTTCTTCACTTGGTCTTCAAATGGTAAGATTATCAAGGATGTTACATAGGCTATCTATACATGTAGCAATTTCAACAAAAAACAAATACATAAATAAATAATTCACAGTGTGAATTGTGAACAACATGCACACCTAGGAAGTTGCAGGGTTGCGCCAACATGAATGCCAAAGGATTTCCCATTGTCAAGCTTGTTTTGATACAAAAAATTTTATATGATGGGCACAACCTCAAAGTTTCAAACCTCCTACTTTTCTGCCTTTCTGTTGCCAGGGAATACCCAAAACTAGTTGTGTAGTTTTGGGCATCAAATTTGCAGTTGGGTTCAAATTATATTGACCTAACAAGCCGAAAGGAATATGTTTGCACCTGAAACAAGAGCTATCCTCTGTGCCCACTTCAAAATGTGAAAAATAATCAAATATCAGGAGACATGTGAATCCAAAACTTGATGTATTGTGGATAATTCTCTGGCAGAGGTAGAGATGAAAGACACCAAAAGCAGCACCAGTTCACATTTTCCTCTTGCACGTTGCTGACTTTGGTACAAATCACAGATAATAAACAGAACAAGAATATCACACATGCTGGAGTAGCTGACTTGGGTTCGAATCACATATAATATATAAAACACGAATATCACACAAATTCACAGATAATATATATAACAAGAATATCACCTTGGCAAGCACCAACAAAGAAAGACCATGGATAAGTCTTATCAACCTCCAGATTGCAACTAACCTTGGAACTTTAACCTTTGGAGTCCTTTTTATTCCTTCATATAGGTATTTTATTTGATGATGTCCCTGAAAAGGAGGGATCTCCTTGTCTACAAAATTGTTATTCTTCCTTTCCTATCCAAATGGCTCTAGAGGCAATCAGGGGCAATGATTTATGTTATTTGAGTGCTCTATCATCAAAAAGTCCAACAAGGAAGCCTCCTTCCAAGTACCCTATCCTCAAATAAGGGGATAATAACACCCCATACCTCGTGATCAAAAATACAAATGAACACCAACACGCGGTCTATTCTTTCCCCTTCACATTTTCATAGAGTACAAATTCCAGGACCCTACCTTGCCCTATTTTGTACAACCTTTCATGTCAAAACATTATTCATTAGGGCCAACCACATAAAAATCATGGATTTCATTGAATATTTAACTTTCCAAATATTCGCCACCACCAAGCTACTATTACTACTGTTAGAGTCGGTCTTGTCAGTCCTCTGTCAGAGATCAAAACTCTTTATGCATTTCATTTTTAGGTGTCCCCCTCCATTCACCTAGCTACATTCCGCTAGGGGGCATGCCATAATCTGACGGAAAAGGTCATGCTAGTCATTTCCCCTCATGTCTAGCTCCTGCTGGCTTAGGTCTTTTGTCAATGATCACTAAAGTCCATGACAGTCAAGGTCTGGTCCTTTAATGGACAAAAGTCATTTTTCGATAATTAGGTCTAGGGATTAATAAATTTGGTCTTCAAATATGTCCAATAAAGCCATGCAGGCCAGAGTGAGGCCCTTTCAAAGTTAAGATTCAGAGAGTTCCATCGTCATGGTGATAGACTTTGACTGTTCTTCAAAACTCTATTTTGAAGAAAAGTCAAACAATGTCATTTGTGATAAAATTTTTGAAAAAGTCGTTAGTTGATTTCTTTAGGTGCAGTCATGGTTTCCGTGGCCAAATGCCTTGTCATGCAATCCCTGCAAGGAGTGCCAAAAAGTTCATCATTTGAGCTCAAATTTCAAAGGGAAAAGTGAAATTCGGTGTTGCTTTAAGTCAGTGAAAAAGTGTCAAAACATAACATTAGAAAAATGGGTTTTTGGAGAAGCCAAAATTTAACCCATGATTTCAAAGTCTTTATATACAAGTTTCCACCAAAATCAAAGTCATTGTGCAAATCAAGCTCATAGGGAGACATTGCAAAGTGATTAGGAGAGCAAAGTGCATGTTTAAGAGTAAGTTGGAGGTAGTTTCCAGGGCGCGGCACACACAGAGCCACCCCACAGTGTAAAATTTCAACGGGCGGGGCGCACTAGGTTTGGCGCGCAACGTACACCCACAAAGGCTCGAAACTGTGCCAAATCGCCTCAAATTGCTTGTAAAACCCCTCAAACTGACAGATAGGCTCTATGTCATGACTTGTTCATCAAAGTTTATGAATGTTATGGTGGTTTATGGCTATGTTTAATTGCAACAAAACTCATAAAACCAACCACAAGAAAACACCAAAATCCATTTTTGCTAGGGTTGCATAATTGTGGTATTGAGGCCAAGGTTCCATTTTCACCACTCATTTTTCCCTTGCTTTCCATTTTTCCCTATCCTCCCTTTCTTATTTTTCCTATTATCCCTACCATAAAACACTACCAAACCCTATCCCCTATCCCTCCACTCTTTGGTCAACATAACACCCCAAAACCCTACCTTTTCAAAACCCCAAAGCCCTACCCTATCAAATACCCAAACCCCCTACATATCCCTAAACAAACTTCTCCCCATAACCACTACTCCCATCATATTACTCCCCTCCTAATACTCCCTTTTTTTTTATTGTTCCCCTTGGTGGCAGATATCACAAAAGCACCCAACTTCACACCATCATCAAAGGGAAGCCTAAGTACAATACACACAGCAGTCATGGCATCAGAGCATTCATCAGAGTATGAGATGGAGACACAAAGTGACTCATCCTCGAAAGAACAAACTCCCAGGAGACATCACAAGAGTAGCAAACATGTTAGGGATGAGCCAACTACCCTTACTGAATTGCAGGCCTGCCCTCTTGCCATGTCATGCTTCCAGCACCTATCATGTTTTGAATTTTGTCAAAGGGTGGCTAATGTTAGAGTTCATCATGAGTTGGCCCGTCTTTTTGTGCTTCACCTACATGGAGGTCAGTCTATCTTGGCCTAGGTCACCTTCACATTGACACCCGAAACTATCTCAGTGGCAACAGGCATACCAAATGTTGGACAACAGTGGCATAAGAAAAAGAAGGTGGATAGGCAACACTATGAGCCTTACATTAAGGCTATATTCTTGAGGTAGCTCACAAGAGTCTTTCCATTCAGATACTTGAAAGATGAGTATGCTCCACTCATGAAATTGATCATGAAATACTTCAGTTGTGAGGGGAGGTTCTCTCGTCTATATGCCTATCACATCAGGTTGCTCATGCACTTTACTAGGGTTCGGATGATGAACCTCCCATTTTTCATATGTAGGAACATAGAGAGGATGAACACCTTCATGCAGTGTAAGACCCCTCAACAACAACTTAACAACGTTTATCACGGATGTTGGTGGATCATCAGTTGGGATTGCAGGGCATTGCTTGGGAGGACTTCATCTCCCGTGACCTCTTCAACACTTCAGAGGTACTATTAGAGGCAGAGCATGAGATAGGTGGTCCTTCTCATCAGTATGAGTGCCATGAGACCATTAATATGCCAGTATTCGTTACATATCGGAGGGGAAGTAGGCACTTGTTTACAGCAACAAAGTGAGTGTTATCTCCATCCAGGGTGGAAGGGGCCTCTCTTCCAGCATCAAATACATAGGTACAGGACAAGGGCAAGAAGCCCATGCACGACGAGGGGCCATCAGGTGAACATGAGGCTGACTTCATCCTCATTCAGGATGATGATGCAGATGTGGAGAGTGCCAGACTTAGGATGACCATCCAGGAGCAGAACACGGAGATCGAAGACTTGTCACTCAATTGGGAGAGGGCCAAATGGATCATCAGGTATTTGGAGCAGAGAAACAAACAGCTTGAGGACTAGCATGAGATCATGGAGCTGCAAAGCATTCGTGAGAATCGACAAGCTGCCCAACAAAGGAGGATCGAGCTCACTACCTTGGAGCAAGAGATTAACAATGACCATGAGTCTTGGCTCGAGCGGATCAACATCGACCTTGAGAGACTACTGGAGAAGGCCGACATAGACAAAACCATACTGAGGAGGATGGTTTATCATTACAGGGCACAGAACATGAGTGCAAAGGCTCGAATAAGGAGCTTGAAGGCAAAATTGAGCAAAGCAACAAAGAGGCAAAAAAGGCAAAAGGAGCAAGATCAGCTTTGAATCTTGGCTAAAGCCTTTGTGGCCCAACATAGTGCCTCTTAGAGAACCTCCAGCCCAAATTTCAAGAAATTTGGGGCAATTTTGGTCACATGGAAATTTTTTGGTCACAACACAGGTTTTTTCTCCCTATGTGCCGCGCCACTGGCGCGACGCCTAGGATTGGGAGCTCTAAATGAAAAATGGCTTGCATTTTTGGATTCAGCATGAAAAATCACGACTATTGGTGATTGGACAAGAAATTTGGGCATGATTTGAGTCTCCAGGAGGTCAAAAACACCCAAAAAATGGCCTCTCTACCCCTATTTTGACACACAGGAAGCAATCTTGGGAGAATGAAGATTTGGAGTGGCAAATGAGCACTAAATTCAGAAATTCCACTTGGGTTGGAAAGTAGACAGGCTAGGCTTTCCAACAAGCACACTTGGGCACATTTTGGACTCCTGAAGATTCCTCAAAACAACCTCCAAAATGGAACGACGCATATAGAAAGTGGTGCGACGCATATAGGGAAAAAGGCCAATTTCACCTCCGTTTCGCGAAATTTCGATTCACGACTTTCTCCAAGTGGGCCCGCCCATCTACACTTCACTTTTTCTGCACATAAGGCAAATTTTAAAGAATTTTCACTCCATATTGGCTTCTATCCAAGTGGCAAAGGAAGGAAAACGGTCACCCAAAGCCATTTGTCATCTTTGTAACACTGCACTTGTAGCTAATGGTTGGCTTTCCATCTCCATTTTGTAATGATTTTAGAAACTCCCCAAATCTTGGGAGTTCTATTTCCTCATGGCATATTCTATATATTGTATGCCATTTGCAAAGGGTTGGTTGTAATTTCTGGGAGACTGTGGGAGAGAAACTCAGTTCTTCATTGTATATTTTGACAGAGAATTAATGAAAGGCAGTGGCTCTGGTTCATGAGATTCATGTGGTTGTGAGTGTAGCAAATGTGTTCCATTTATGTTTCATATGTATTTCGCTATGTTTCGCAGTTCATTCATATTCATTTCCGGTGAAATTTTCTAAGTAAGATAAGGTAGAATTCATGTTTGTTGCTTTGCCCGTGGGAAAGTTTCACGTTCAGTGTTCTTCTTCTGTTGAAAAGGATTCATGTGTTTATGCCCTTTTCACCCTCATAAATAATCTTTCCATTTAGCATTATTTCAAAACTAATTGCTAGACTTTCCGCCTGTCTTGCCTCACGAAGTAATCGGTGCCTTTGTGTTAAATTCTCTGTTCATTGCCGTCCGTTGGTCCCATACCATCCCAGAAACTCAGTCATTCATAAAAAATCACTTCTTGTAGCCATATTTACTTACTAGCCTAAGAACTATATTTCACTGGAAGTCATCTAAGACCATATCGTTTATTTATTCACTGAGCGTGACACGGAGAGAGCCCTCTCTTGTTATGGTAGGGCTAGCTACCAGACTGAGCGTGGTTTGTGGTTACCCTGAATTTTGCCTTCCTTCAGCCTAAGGTGGATTTAGGTGCTAACATAGTGGCGAATTCACTAGGGACGAGATCAATCCCCTTACTTCGTGATAATTCTAATCTTACAGATGATAAGTTTAGGATTTGATAGGCTAAGTAAAGTTGGTTGTGTCCTTTGATTTTTCTCAATAGCACGCTGGCTTCTAGAAGATATACCAGAGCTAATCTAGATCCAGATCCTCTGCACATCTACGAAAATCCCAATTGGATTTCAATAATTCATCGTCAAGAAAGGTCTATATCTCCCGTGTTCAAATCCCATTCATGCCCTGACTTTTTTGAGTATCTTGAAGAGCTAGAGTTTGATGAGAAGTTTGAACTATCGTTGTTTGAAACCAAATCCGAAAGGGCGGTTGACTCTACTGTCCACAATGCGTAGTATCTTGTAGACTTGGAGATGGAAAGGGCTAGCTGGTCGATTGATAATTACATTATAACTCAGCTTCAAACTCCAATTGCTAGCCCCTTACAAACTGTGCACATTCCTCGAACACCTCCGAGGACAAATCCACCGAGAGTGATGGCTACCCGTTTTGCACCCCTTGTTCTGCCTCAAGTTTTAGATGATATGCCCACAGATTATCAAAGAAAAATCCCGTTTTTTGATGGCACCCATAATGGCATTACTACTCAACAACATGTGGACAAAATGATAGATTTCTATGAACTTCATGAGATCGATGTAGAGAATGTGGCGATGAGACTCTTTGTACAGACATTTGCAGGTGAAGTGAGGAAATGGTTCAAAGGTTTTCCGGTTGCATGTATCGCTACCTTGGCTGACCTACAAAGACAATTTTTAAACCGCTAGGAAGTGAAAAAGAATCCTCTTCAAATTCTGGCTGAATATGAGCAAATCAAAAGAAATGCTGGTGAATCGGTCCAAGACTATTGCATTAGATTCAATTCAATTTATAACAAAATTCCAGATCATCTAAGGCCACCTGTGGGACTAGCCATGGTGAAGTTCCCAGATGGTTTTGATGCTGACATGGCTTATCAATTAAGAGAGAGAGAACCGGCCACAATGGAAGACATGCAGAAGATAGCGGTTAGCGTTGAAGCAAATTTGCTGACCAAGAGGGCTAGAGCAAAAGCAGAAAAGAAGGTCACTGTAAAGGAAGAATATTCCTCGGTATATCAATGACTTCAGAAGGTAGAGCAGATGCTTGAAAGGGTGAAACTTGACAAACCGAAGCCACAAGTTAGAAATCCTAACTTTCGTGGTCAGCAACAACCACAATATAGAATAAGACAGAGAGATCAGCAAGCCCAAGAGCAGACTGCACAACGGCTAGTTCATACACCTTTGCAGCAAAATTTTGTGCATGGACCGGAATTATATGAGGATGAGAATATAATAGGTGAAGAAAATCACCTCTTTACTCCAGATGATTTGCCTATTTATCTCACTGAGGATGAGGAGTATGCAGAGAGTTTGGTTGTACACAAAGATGTAGATTTCTTTCTAGCAAGCGACACCGTCTTGGAGGAAGAATCAGATGAGTACCAAAGAGGCTATATGTATGCTTTGTCCACCCAACAGTAGTGACATTCACTTAGAAACAAAGATGTGCCAGTCAAACCAATTCAGAAAAGGAAGGATGTTGAGGCATCAAAGAATGATTCATCAGTTGCACAAAGGAAAGGAAAGGAGACGGTTGATCCGGATAGCAACAAATCACCATCAACAGAAAAATCACATCAGCAAGTTGCATCGAAAGAAAAGGAAAGGAAAGAAATCCCAGTCAAGGAGGTAGAAAAGATTCCCGCTTTTAATTTAGAGAATGAGATTTCTAAATCAAAGGTATCCATCCCCTTGACTGAAATAATGAGGAACAACAGTTATAGAGGGCAAGTATCTAAAATGTTGAATTTGGACCCAATGTCTGACATGGTGAATGTCAAAGATGATCAACCTGAAATGATTTTTTGGCTAGCATCGAATGGTGAGTCTCCTAATATTGATGTGCCACCTTTTTGTATCAGTTTAAGATTGCATGATTTTGTGTTACATAACGCCATGTTCGATTCCAGAGCTTCTCACAATCTCATGCCCAAGGCTATCATGGATAAGCTTCGTCTAGACATCACCCGACAATACCATGATCTCTATTCATTTGATTCCAGCAGAGTAAGATGTACAAGACTCATCAAAGACTTGGTTGTGAGCCTGGATCAGCTCCCAAAGAAGAATGTTTTGAAGGATGTTGTTGTAGCAGATATTCCTCCCAGGTTTGGCATGCTTCTTTCCAGGTCTTGGGTAGGGAAATTGAAAGGGACACTACAGCTAGATTTCTCCTATGCAACGATTCCAGTGTTTGGCCAAATGAGGAAACTGTATCGGGAACAAAAAATGAAATACATGATCACAAGTAAGGAGAAACCAATAAATCATCCGATTAACTATGTACATACAGATTTAGAGTCTTTTGTTTTGTATTCAGATAGTTTCAATGATATCGAAGTCAGTTAGTAGAAGCATATGATATTCCGGAAATAACAGAAAATTTCAGAGGAGTTTTAAAGAAAGAAGAACAAGAACAACAGAACACCTTTGGGCAATCAGTTGAAAGTGATGGACAACAAGCAGACAAGTCACAACAAATAGATTTCCAACACTTGCAAGAGGAGGAAGAAGGCTTGTGGACCACGGATTTCAATGGAGCAGTGGGAAATGATGGCGCTGGAATTGGAATTTGGGTACGCAGTCCTTTCTCCGCCCCGAACAAAGTGCCTAGTAACGTGCGGGTATGCTCTTACAAGTTGGCTTTTGAGTGTTCGAACAATGAAGCTGAGTATGAAGCTCTGATTGCTGGCCTAAAGATTCTAAGAAAGCTGAATGCTAAGAGGATTTCAGTATATGGCGACTCCGAATTGGTTATCAAGCAGGTCAGAGGCGAATATCAAGCAAAGCATCCTGGGATGCGGGCTTACCTTAATGCAGTTCTAGACATCCTAAAATTACTTTCATAATACACCTTGACATGTATGCCTCGTATACAAAATAGTATTGCTGATGCTCTTGATAAGGCAA
Organism: Pinus taeda; assembly: GCA_000404065.3. Lineage (NCBI taxonomy): Eukaryota > Viridiplantae > Streptophyta > Pinopsida > Pinales > Pinaceae > Pinus > Pinus taeda. The sequence continues at coordinate 124,804 of APFE031665670.1, forward strand.
CAAGTAGTTTGAAAATCCCAATGAAACTCCAGCAATAAATTCGAAATCCATGTCAAGCATTGTCCAACCGTTCTAGACAATCAGAGATATTGGCAAGTTTGCCAAGATCTTGAGGAGATTGATGATTTTCTCCAAAACAAAGGCAAGTTCAAAGAGACCTCAATTGATGTAGAAAACGACGATGGTAAAGGTAATGGTATAGATGAGGTGTAGATCAATGAAATGGACATGTTGCAGTTGAAGAATAATGTTATTCCTAAAGGCTTGATACCTTTAGAAGAAATCTTTGATCAAGATGATGTAGCCCGCAAGACAACATTGCAACCAACAGAGAAGGGTGTGGAAGAGGTCAATATCGGAACAACAGATAATCCTAAATTTGTAAAATTTTCCAAAGCATTGCCACCAAAGATCAAGGACAAATATATCAGTTTGCTGTTTTCATTTGCAGATGTGTTTGCTTGGGACTATTATGACTTAAAAACATATGATACCAATATAATTCAGCACACTATACCCATCAAGCCTAATCAAAATCCATTCAGACAGAAGTTGAGAAGGCTAAATCCAAAGTTGCTGCCATCTATAGAAAAGGAGATCAACAGGTTGTACAAATTAGGGATCATTGTGCCAATCAGATTTTCGGATTGGATATCTAACTTGGTGCCCGTACAAAAGAAGACAGGTGAGATTCGCTTATGCATTGATTTTAGAAACCTCAATAAAGTTTCATTGAAAGGCAACTATCCACTGCCCAAAATGGACCATATACTTCAGCGAGTAGTGGGAGCATCTCGTATGTCACTACTTGATGGTTATTCCGGATATAACCAAGTTTCTGTCCATGAAGATGACCGAAACAAGACAACGTTCACCACTCCATGGGGAACCTTCCATTACGCTAAAATGCCTTTCGGTTTGAAGAACGCAGGTGCCACATTTCAGCGTGCAATGGACTTGGCTTTCGCAAATGAGAAGGATGTATTTTTGGTGGTGTACCTGGATGATTTGACAGTGTTTTCCAAATCTGATGAAGAGCACATGTACCATCTAAAAACTGTCTTCCAAAAGTGCAGAAAATAGGGATTGTCACTGAATCTGAAAAAGAGCTTGTTCACCATGGAGGAAGGCACACTACTCGGCAAAATTATCTCAAAAGATGGCATTCGTACTGATCTAGCACATGTGCAAGCAATTCAACAAATCGATCTGCCCCAGAATAAGAAAGAGATACAATCGTTCAATGGTAAGATGAATTTTCTACGCCGCTTTGTACCTAATCTTGTTGAGCACCTAAGAGAGATGAAAAACATGCTTAAGAAGGACAACCAAGTGAAATGGATGGAGGAGGCTGTAAAATCTTTCAATTTGGTCAAATTGGCTCTTTCCTCAGCTCCAGTTCTAGTCAGCTCGGACTACACTCAGGATTTCATATTGTTTTCATTCACTTCGGAGCATACTATGGCAGCGGTGTTATTGTAGAAAAGAGATGATCACGAAAGACCCATTGCATTCTTCAGTAGAGCTATAAGAGATGCAGCCTTAAAGTACAACATCATTGAGAAGCAAGCCCTGGCACTTGTGAAGGCATTGAAAGATTTTCGGGTGTATATTCTACATTCTCATATTTTGGCCTATGTTCCTAACACTGCTGTCAAAGATGTTTTAGTGCAGACCGATTCGGAAAGAAGGCGAGGCAAGTGGATTGCATCCTTGCTGGAATATGATGTGGAAATAAAGCCCAAAAAGCTGGTTAAAGGACAGGGATTGGAAAAGTTAATGGGCGAATCAAACTTGCACGCCTTGGACATAAATTAGATCGCTGCTATATCTGATGAGGGTGAGGAAGGATCGTCAATTTAGGTATCTGAAATGTTTTCTCTTTCTCCATGGTATTCAGATATCATATATGTTCTTAAAAATTTGTCACCACCGCCCGACATGACTAGAAACAAAGCGAGAACACTCGAGTTGAAGGCTACCAAGTTTTTCATTCTAAATTCTGCACTGTATTGGAAAGATCCCAGTGGCGTTTTGTTAAATTGCTTGGTGGAAAAGGAAGCGAAGAAGGTCATGGAGGACTGCCACCAAGGAGACTGTGGTGGTCACCTTTTTTGGAAGTAAACAACAAATAAAATTCTGAGAGCGGGGTACTATTGGCTGACATTGTTTACTAATGTATATAAGATGGTCAAACACTGTCATAAGTGTCAGATTTTTGAAGGAAAGCAGAAGTTACAGCCTTTGCCACTTAAGCCTATTGAGGTGAGTGCTCCTTTCCAGCAATGGGGGTTGGATTTCATTGGTGAAATTCATCCCGCTTCTTCTAGTCAGCATAGATGGATCCTCACAGCGACATATTATTTCACAAAAAGGATTGAGGCAATTCCCACCAGACAAGCTACAGATGCGGTAATCATTTCATTCCTTGAAAATAAAATCTTGTCTCGCTTTGGTTGCCCGAATAAGTTAATCACTGATAACGCAACAGCTTTCAAATCAAAAGGATGGTAGAGTTTTGTCATAAATATCGCATCATCTTGGGTCACTCAACTACCTATCATCCACAAGGCAATGGATTGGGGAGTCTTCGAACAAATCATTGGTCAACATAATCAAGAAGCTGCTGGAAATAAACAAGAAGAGCTGGCATAATAGGTTGGTCAATGCCCTTTGGGCAGATCGGGTCAGTCAGAAGAAATCCATAGGTACATCACTGTTTGAGCTCGTTTATGGAGTTGATACAGTATTTCCTACCTCTCTCACTACCCCGGTGGTCAAACTTCTTCAGGAGGCCGGTAGTGAAGAAGATCCCATGCAAAGAAGGTTGAATCAAATGGTCCACTTGCAGCAGACCAGAGAAGAAGCTTTGAAGAATACATCTAAATTACAGGAGAAGATCAAGAAAATTTATGACAGAAAGGCAAAGGTGGACAAATTTCAGTTGGATGATGTAGTGCTGAAGTGGGATGCAAGGAATGAGGAAAAGGGTAAGCACGGTAAGTTCGAGAACCTCTGGAAAGGTCCTTTGAAGATTGCAGCATATCAGGGTCAGAATGCCTTTCTTCTGAAGGAAATGAATGGGGAAGATTGTCCCGGAGGGCCGATCAATGGTCGGCTGCTCAAGCGGTACCACTTCTGAGTTATTAACGCTGCTTCCACTGTCATTGTAAATACCATTTTTATTTCAGTTTGGTTTGAGTTTGTCAAGTTAGTCTTCAAGTCATTTCAATGTGAAAATTAAGTCAATTTTTTGGTCATTTCAGTTTCATAAATGAGTCAGAGTCCTATGTTGTTTGTCGAAATAATGACTCCATAGCCCAATGGACAAAGGCACTGTCTAGCTCTCACAGAGATCTGTTGTTCTTGGCACCTCCAAGGAGCTACCATCCCCCATTGGAGCCAATGTTAGAGTCAGTCTTGTCAGTCCTCCATCAGAGATCAAAACTCTTTATGCATTTCATTTTTAGGTGTCCCACTCCATTCACCCAGCTGCATTCTGCTAGGGGGCATGCCATAATCTGACGGAAAAGGTCATGCTAGTCATTTCCCCTCATGTCTAGCTCCTACTAGCTTAGGTCTTTTGTCAATGATCACTAAATTCCATGACAGTCAAGGTCTAGTCCTTTAATGGACAAAAGTCATTTTCGATAATTAGGTCTAGGGATCAATAAATTTGGTCTTCAAATATGTCCAATAAAGCCATGCAGGCCAAAGTGAGGCCCTTACAAATTTATGATTCAGAGAGTTTCATCATCATGGTGATAGACTTCGACTATTCTTCAAAACTTTGTTTTGAAGAAAAGTCAAACAATGCCATTTTTGATAAAATTTTCAAAAATTCGTCAGTTGATTTCTTCAGATGCAGTCATGGTTTTCGTGGCCAAATTCCCTGTCATGCAATCCCTGCAAGGAGTGCTGAAAATTTCATTATTTGAGCTCAAATTTCAAAGGGAAAAGTGAAATTCAGTGTTGCTTTAAGTCAGTGAAAAAGTGTCAAAACATAACATTAGAAAAATGGGTTTTTGGAGAAGCAAAAATTTAACCCATGACTTCAAAGTCTTTATATACAAGTTTCCACCAAAATCAAAGTCATTGTGCAAATCAAGTTCATAGGGAGACATTGCAAAATGATTAGGAGAGCAAAGTGTGTGTTTAAGAGTAAGTTGGAGGCAGTTTCCACGATGCGGCGCACACACTGAGGGGCACGACGCACACAGAGGGCACGACGCACAGAGAGCCACCCCATAGTGTAAAATTTCAACGGGCGCGGCGCACACCCACAAAGGCCTGAAACCTTGCCAAATCGCCTCAAATTGCTTGTGAAACCCCACAAATTGATAGGTGGGCTCTATGTCATGACTTGTTCATCAAAGTTTATGAATGTTATGGTGGTTTATGGCTATGTTTAATTGCAACAAAACTCATAAAACCAACCACAAGAAAACACCAAAAGCCATTGTTGCTAGGGTTGCATAATTGTGGTATTGAGGCCAAGGTTCCATTTTCACCCCTCATTTTTCCCTTGCTTTCTATTTTTCCCTATCCTCCCTTTCTTATTTTTCCTATTATCCCTACCCTAAAACACTACCAAACCCTATCCCCTATCCCTCCACTCTTTGGTCAACATAACACCCAAAAACCCTACCTTATCAAAACCCCAAAACACTACCCTATCAAATACCCAAACCCCCTACATATCCCTAAACAAACTTCTCCCCATAACCCCTATTCCCATCATATTACTCCGCTCCTAATACTCCTTTTTTTTTATTGTTCCCCTTGGTGGAAGATATCACAAAAGCACCCAGCTTCACACCATCATCAAAGGGCAGCCTAAGTACAATACACACAACAGTCATGACATCAGAGCATTCATCAGAGTATGAGATGGAGACACAAAGTGACTCATCCTTGGAAGAACAAGCTCCCAGGAGACATCACAAGAGTGGAAAACATGTTAGGGATGAGCCAACTACCCTCACTGAATTGCAGGCCTGCCCTCTTGCCATGTCATGCTTCTAGCACCTATCATGTTTTGAATTTAGTCAAAGGGTGGATAATGTTAGAGCTCATCATGATTTGGCTCGTCTTTTTGTGCTTCACCTACATGGAGGTCAGTCTATCTTGGCCTGGGTCACCTTCACATTGACACCCGAAACTATCTCAGTGGCAACATGCATACCAAATGTGGGAGAACAGTGGCTTAAGAAAAAGAAGGTGGATAGGCAACACTATGAGCCTTACATTAAGGCAAGATTCTTGAGGCAGCTCACAAGAGTCTTTCCATTCAGATACTTGAAAGATGAGTATGCTCCACTCATGAAATTGATCATGAAATACTTTAGCCGTGAGGGGAGGTTCTCTCGTCTATATGCCTATCACATCAGGTTGCTCATGCACTTTACCAGGGTTCGGATGATGAACCTCCAATTTTTCATATGCAGGAACATAGAGAGGATGAACACCTTCATGCAACATAAGACCCCTCAACAACAACTTAACAACATTTATCACCTTGCTCTTATCCGGATGTTGGTGGATCATCAGTTGGGATTGCAGGGCATTGCTTAGGAGGACTTCATCTCCTGTGACATCTTCAGCACTTCACAGGTACTACCAGAGGCAGAGCATGAGATAGGTGGTCCTTCTCATCAGTATGAGCACCATGAGACCACTACTATGCCAGTATTCCTTACATATTGGAGGGGCAGTAGGCACTTGTTTGCAGCAGCAAAGCGAGTGTTATCTCCACCCAGGGTGGAAGGGGCCTCGCTTTCAGCATCGACTACACAGGCACAGGACAAGGGCAAGAAGCCCATGCATGACGAGGGGCCATTAGGTGAACAGGAGGCCGACTTCATCCTCATTCAGGATGATGATGCAGATGTGGAGAGTAATAGACTTAGGATGACCATCCAGGAGTAGAACACGGAGATCTAAGACTTGTCACTCAATTTGGAGAGGACCAAATGGATCATCGGGTATTTAGAGCAGAGAAACAAATAGCTTGAGGACCAGCATGAGATCATGGAGTTGCAAAGCATTCGTGAGAATCGACAAGCTGCCCAACAAAGGAGGATCGAGCTCACTACCTTGGAGCAAGAGATTAACAATGACCGTGAGCCTTGGTTCGAGCGGATCAACATCGACCTTGAGAGACTGCTGGAGAAGGCCGACAGAGACAAAACCATACTGAGGATGATGGTTTATCATTACAGGGCACGGAACATGAGTGCAAAGGCTCGGATAAGGAGCTTGAAGGCAAAATTGAGCAACGCAACAAAGAGGCAAAAAAGGAAAAAAGAGCAAGATCAGCTTCGAATCTTGGCTGAAGCCTCTGTGGCCCAGAGTAGTGCCTCTTAGAGACCTCCAGCCAAGTTTCAAGAAATTTGGGGCAATTTTGATCACTTGGAATTTTTTTTGTCACAACACAGGTTTTTTCTCCCTGTGCAACGCGCCATTGGCACGACACTTAGGATTGGGAGCTCCAAATGACAAATGGCTTGTATTTTTGGATTCAGCATGCAAAATAATGACTACTGGTGCTTGGAAAAGAAATTTGGACATGATTTGAGTCTCCAGGAGGTCAAAAACACCCAAAAAATGGCCTCTCTGCCCCTATTTTGACACACAGGAAGCAGTCTTGGGAGAATGAAGATTTGGAGGGGCAAATGAGAACCAAATCCAGAAATTGCACTTGGGTTGGAAATTAGACCGGCCAAAATTTCCAACAAGAACACTTGGGCACATTTTGGACTCCTGAAGGTGCCTCAAAACAACCTCCAAAGTGGCGCGATGCATATAGGGAAAAAGGCCAAATTCACTTCCGTTTCGCGAAATTTCGATTCGTGACTTTCTCCAAGTGGGACCGCTCATCTACACTTCACTTTATCGGCACATAAGGCAAATTTTAAAGCATTTTCACTCCAGATTGGCTTCTATCCAAGTGGCAAAGGAAGGCAAACGGTCACCTAAAGCCATTTGTCATCTTTGTAATGCTACACCTGTAGCTAATGGTTGGCTTTCCATCTCCATTTTGTAATTATTTGAGAAACTCCACAACTCTTGGGCATTCTATTTCGTCATGGCATATTCTATATATTGTATGCAAACCATTTGCAAAGGGTTGGTTGTAATTTCTGGGAGACTGTGGGAGAGAAACTCAGTTCTTCATTGTATATTTTGACAGAGAATTAATGAAAGGCAGTGGCTCTGGTTCATGAGATTCATGTGGTTGTGAGTGTAGCAAATGTGTTCCCTTTATGTTTCATATGTATTTTGTTATGTTTCACAGTTCATTCATATTCATTTCCAGTGAAATTTTCTAAGTAAGATAAGGTAGAATTCATGTTTGTTGCTCTGCCAGTGGGAAAGTTTCACGTTCAGTGTTCTTCTTCTGTTGAAAAGGATTCATGTGTTTATGCCCTTTTCACCCTCTTAAACACTCTTTCCATTTCGCATTATTTCAAAACTAATTGCTAGACTTTCTGCCTGTCTTGCCTCATGAAGCAATCTGTGCCTTTGTGTTAAATTATCTGTTCATTGCTGTCTGTTGATCCCATACCATCCCAGAAACTCATTCATTCATAAAAAATCGCTTCTTGTATCCATATTTACTTACTAGCCTAAGAACTATATTTCACTGTAAGTCATCTCAGACCATATCGTTTATTTATTCATTGAGCGTGACACGGAGAGAGCCCTCTCCTGTTCTGGTAGGGCTAGCTACCAGACTGAGCGTGGTTTGTGGTTACCCTGAATTTTGCCTTCCTTTTGCCTAAGGCAGATTTAGGTGCTAACAACTACTTCATCATCAAAGATAGCCTTGTATTGCAAGTTAGTTGTCAACAGTCATATAGCAGGATCGTTGGACCATACAACTTTCTTGCGTGAAGAAGACATGTAGACAACTCTTTTCTCATAAATGCAACCAATGTTGAGTTAAAAAAAAAATTTGCTTGATTTTGTGCTGAGCAACAACAAAATATACCGAATTTCCTTGTGACAAAGTTGCTAAGATGGAATCTTCATCTACAAACATTTACCTATCAGGATGAGAAGATGGGAATCAAATTTCTTTCTTATTCCATAGACTCAACTGTGAGATAAAAAAAAACACATCAAATTTGTTTACCCCAACACGCCAACAAGTAGCAAACCCCAACTAGATAATATAAGAAAGTAGTAGGTATCCCAAAGGCGTGAAGGGGATCTAATGGAAAGAAGTGACCGTTGTTAGAAGCCTTCCAATCAATATATAAATATATAAATGTAGATTTATTATTATTTTAATTGGAAATCTTCAATTAAATAATAAAATTTAATTACGTCTCTCCCAATCTAACTTGCTTATTAGCATAATTCACTACCTTCATACGTCTTGCATTTTTTAACAGTGTTAACATGTGGATTAATTTCCTTTTTGGTGCACAATCTCCACCTTTAAGAACAATATGGTGCAGTGGCCCAATCCCTACAGATCATTATGACAAACTAAGAATAACAGAGAAGATGAAAGGTTGTACAAACCAACATATTTTTCAAACAACTAATCCAACATCAGTACCTTAACTTTTTCATGAAGATACCATATTGAGAACGTTTGAAAAATGGGGGGAAATCTGGGCAGCGACTATCTCTCTTTTGCGAGGGTGATGCGGAAAGAGTGATAAGCTTTCACTGTTTTGATTTTTTTTTTTTTGTTAAATCAGAAATACCAATATTAATGGAGATATTGGTATTTTTACTAAATTTTGTGAAGTGTTAAATGTAGCTTTAACCATTCACCTTAATATGTTTTTTATAATATAATTTCCTAAGTCTATTTAATATCTTCATTATAATAAAAACCAACCTATATCCATCTTAACTCCACATCTACCACTTTTAGAGGGATGAAATCTATTTATCCCTCTCAACACTTGTAGACCAGGTATTAAGATGGATCTAAGATGATTGAATTTCCCCTTTAAATAGTCTATGCTCACATGAATACCATGGTATTACCATGGGTCAATACCATGGCTTATTATAAACCCGGAGCTTAAAAACTACTATTAGTAATTTATAAAAATTAATAAAATTAATAACTGATTTTTATTTTTTTTCTTTTTATTTTAACTGAGTTAAAATGTTTAAGTGACATTAAATTACAAGGTCCATTTTTACTCTTGATCTACCAAGTCCTCAGAGGGATCAAATATTTTTTCACTCTATGCTAGTTTGCATATCACGATATTTGATCCCTCTCGGAGCTTAGTAGATCCAGAGTAAAGATGGATCTATGATGGTTTAATTCCCCCCTTTAATAGGCTACATTCCATGTGAATACCATGGGTCAATACCATGTGCGATCTTTGTTTTTATTACTACTAATATTGGGGTTAATAATGTTTTTTTTGCATGGTATTAATAATAATTTGGCCCATAGGTTTCACCTAAATATAAGGTGACTTATGGAGTAAATATAAAAAAATGTTTTATTTATTTACCATACCTCTTGTTTAGTTATATTTTTATTAATTTACCATACCTCTTTTATAAATATGGTATTTGGCCCATAGGATTCACTTAAATAAAACCTCTTTTTTGAGCCTTCTTAAATAGAAAGAGGGTTATGGACTAAATATAAAAAGAGGTTCTATTTATTTACCATACCTCTAGTTTATTTATATTTTTATTTATTTACCATACCTTTGGAGTACGTATAAAAAGAGGTTTTATTTATTTACCATACCTCCACTTTATTTATATTTTTATTTATTTACACCCTTGCCATCGATGAAAACCAGATTTGAAAACAGGGAGTTGTTCACAGAAGAAATCAGGGCGATTTGGACCAAATACAACCTCCCAAACCACCTCCCAAACCAGAAAATGGGTGATTGCAAACGAATTTAACATTGCAAAGCATAAAATCCTTCGATCATAATGGAATATAACCTCCTAAAATAGGCTAATCGGGTCAAATGAGTCTTTTCATAGTTTATCTGCCCCTTTTTTTGGGCTAAAATGAAAAAAAATAATTATTTTTTAAATAAAAGTTGGGCTAAATATATGAAATGGGTGTTTTATAAAAATTTCGCTCCTCTAAAATGAAAAACCCCTTAAATTTCGCCCTTGGGCTAAAATTCTCCCCTAAAATTTAGCAAGGTTCCTGCATCCCTTGCTACTTATGTTTCTTTGTTTTTCTTTTTCCTTTGCTTCGCCTTGTTGCTTCTCCTTTGCTGCCACATCTTTGTTGCTCCTTTGCCATCAATGACAACAATGCCATCAGATCACACTCAATAATTTGTACCCTTTTCCTGGAGCTAATGATTTGTTATATTAGTTGTGGCATGCCATGTACTTCAGCAAGTTGGATCTCAAATAGAGATATCACAATGTCTGAATTAAATAAGAAGACATCTATAAGACCACCTTCAAGATAAGGCAAGGTCTGGTTTATGTAATAAACTTATACATCTATGCAGTTGATGAATGATGTATTGTTTGTATATTTATAATCATTTGTAATAGTGTAGTTAAATGACATATTGGTTTATAACTCTACTTCGAAAGAGAACATATCACAACTCATGTATGTGTTAAAGACTTTGAAAAACATCAATTGTTAGCTAACCTTATGAAATGTGAGATTACTCAACAATCGTTGGTGTGTTCAAGGCATGTTATTGGTGGATGGGAAATCAAGAGATATCTCATGAAGATGGAGATCATCCTCAAATGGCCAATTCCTACCATGTCACTAATTTAGGAGTTGGTTGGTGTATTATAAAACCTACAAAATTCATAATATCATTTTAAGTGGTAATTATGTTACTCCATGCCATAACAAGTAATGGTAAGAGTTTTTAGTCTGGAAAAATTCAACAGAAAGCTTTGGATGAGCTAAAATGGAATATTAGTCAAGCACTAATTCTTACATTGCATAAATTGCAAAAACATTTCAAAGTGGAGATGGACATAAGTGGATAGCCTGAGGGAGCAGTGTTCATGCAAGGTGGTAAGTTTATATGTCGTCATTCTAAAATATTTTGTGGAGGAGTCTTGAACTACCTCACATATGATAAGGAACTCTATGTGATATGGGATCTTTTCTTCGATGATGTTAGCATAATTACATAAAAGAGTAGGTAAAAACATAAAGGCAAACACTTAAAGAAGCATCACAAAGAAGACCATAAATACAAATACGCCAATGTTTGATAACAAAGTTCACACAATGTGGGCTACGTTTTTGGGTCCAACTTCAATGTGGAGAGGCCTCTTCATTCATCTCAACAAAAATAAAGGCAAGTACATGGAAAAATAGGCCATTAAACATCCATTCCTGGGAGTGACCTAAAAATGCGCTACTCGAATCCCAAATATGACTTCACCAGTGAAACCCTTGCTGAATTCTAAGTAAAATGAGTATAAAATAAGTTATATTTCACCATCGTCAATGCTAGACCCCCATATAATCTTCAAGATTCCATAGCAGAATATTTGGGAATATTCTAGAGAATATTTCCAAGGAATATTCCTTAGGAATATTCTCTCATTTTGCATGCCCATGTAAGGTTCTGCCTCCTGTTTCATGTCGCCCCATCCTGGTTCAAACCTGTCACAGTTCCAAGACCCTCCTCTGTCCACTCACGACTGTCAGTCAAATGAAATGAGTTGGGTTTAAAAGATTGGGCGTCGACAAATATACCGAAGCTCGCTCGACTGGCATATTGGCTGGCCCATTACAATTAAGGTGTATGTTGGGAGGGGATCACTAGTTCCAACCACATGGACCCCTATATTTATATATAAAACAAAATTTTTGTTTGTTGACCACT
>APFE031665670.1:137120-147935 GCA_000404065.3 Pinus taeda
TATTTGATAACCATTAACAAAATTAACCATTCGTCGAACTTAAAATTTATTTGTAAATTGGATCTGTTGGGGGCCTGTTTGGTCGCCAGTTGGGTGCCACGTGGCCCCATGTTATTGGGCCAAAAATTGCCTCCAATTTTAGCAGGAGGTTTCCATATTTGGTGGTTCCGCCAAATTTAACCCCAATTAAACCTTCTGCCAAATTTAGCTGCTGGTTTGACGAGACCACCAATTTAGGATTGGTCCAAGTTTTTCAGCGCCATCTGAATCTTGTCTTTTTCTAGGTTTGATTGGAGCTTTGACTGAGCATAATTTTCACATACGAACTCAAATTAAGGCATCATTTGTGTCGATGGATTCCTTGCAACTATATCTTCAATTTGATCCTAGTTTCATTGAGATTTGAGGACTTTGATTTTTAGGCCTTTAAGGATCCTCATAGATTATTCCTCCCAATTGAGAATCTCTTGGTCCTCCAAAAGTATAAATTGGAATTGCAATCTAATGTACTTCCCCATTTCTTGATATGCATAACAAATATCTCTGATAGGCCACACTTTCCACTCCTTCACCTTTGTAGTTCGAACTAGAAAGAGTTTATAAAACACTTGTGGTCAAGTTTTACATTGATTTACAATAGAATCCATACCCTTTTCTATCCAAATAAAGGCCAAAAATATCACTATGTTGCATACTCAAGTGATTTTATATATTTAATAAATTTTACAATTTTTTTCCCATCTGTGGAGTCTTTAAAAAACAACATGTGATTTATAATGGTGGCCATGCTCAACTACTTACAAAGGCTACTCATCTCGTACCTAACCAAGCTAATGGTATTTCTTCCTTTAGATAACTTCCTTGTTGAACTGCTTCATCAGTCAGTTCCTTGACAAGTGCTTTGATATGCTCCCAGTCCTTCTTTGGGAATAGCTTCTGAGGGAGCTTCCAACATGTGGCTTTCTGATGTCCACCCTTATTGCAATGACTATAATGGTTTTTCTTCCTCTAGACTTTCTTGAACTTCATTTGTGTCTTTTTCCTGGGCGACATAAGTTTTCTTGAATAGTTGCCTTCGGTGTGGCTCTGGCGAAGCAAAATTGACTTAGATCTTCCTTTGAAATGCTCATAATTATCACTATAATTTTTGGATGTTCTCTCACATCCTGCACTGATTCAGACTTGTTGCTTGAAGACTCTCTTGTCTTTGTGGGTTTGGAGTGTCTTTGATCAGCTTCCTCTCTAGAATAGCCCAATCTTGCATATGGAGGTAGTTCCACCACTTTGATGGGATTCACAATTCCCTAGCCATTAACTCGTAGGCCCTTTCCTTCATATCCCATCTTCTTGATTAGCTTCGAACCAATGCCCTTGCTTTACCTTTCAAATGCACCAAAATCATCATCATAATAAGAACATGAAATTTAAGAATCACTCTGATTATGAAGTGAGTGATGATGGATCACTAAGCCTTCATTTCACTTCAACTTTTCCAAAGCCTCTTCCGTGGCTTGCAACTGAATATGCAATCTATGCTTCTCCCCTTATTCTTCTTGTAGTAGTTGTCTTAGCTCAACATTCTCTACTTCAATTCTGTGGTTGATTTCCTCAATTTCTTGGAGACATGAGTTCTTTAATATTTTTCCCATCATTGGTCCAACACCTGTAATCCCAACTGCTGCAATATTAATCTCATTGCATGAATCAGAACACAGGTCATGTTGCACTATAACAACAATTTTATACTTTCCTTTCCTACCATACTTCTTATGCTTCAACTTTGGATACAATTTCCAACAATTCTCCTCATCATGCCCTTCTTTCTTTCAATGAGCGCAAGAGGGATTTTATCCCTTTTTTCTTTGTTGTCACTATCTTCTTTGCATGTTCATCTTGTTCATGATTTCCATTCATGATTTCCCCTCTTTTCAAGATGAATGGATTTCACAATAGCTTCATCAAGAGTAGTGGGATTAAATAATAACAATGAATGTTGAAGATAACTATGCAAAGTGCCAATACATTTCATAAAATTATCTAGTGAGTCTAAAGGAATATTGAATGCCAATGATTGCTTCCTAAACTCTCTTGTAAAACTTTGAACATTCTAACCTTTTCCCTGTCTCATATTCTTCCATTCCATCATGGCCTTTTGTTGATAACCAAATGGATAAAATTGACCTCTTAATGCAGAAACAAACTCAAAACATGAAGAAAGGAGTTTATTGTTATGCAGACTACCTTTCTAAAGCATGCTCTCCTACCATACAAGAGTTGTGCCTCCCAATGAAAGAGATGCCAACTAGATATTTTCCTCATATTATTCAATTTATTGTATACTTCAATACACTTCGATATGTATAATCCAATTGTTTAACTTTTGTGTATTAGCTTCTCCATTAAACATGGGAAAATAAAATTTCACATCTAACTTTAAAAATGGATTTTTAGAATCATCTTTATGACGACTATTTGAATGATGAGAATGAGATGAAGAAGAAGAACAACATTCGCTTGAATATGGAGATGGAGGTTCAAGAGGGTCTCCTCCATTTCCCTGATTTACTGAAGCATTATCCTATGCTTTCTCTTTCTTCTTATTTTCCTTCTTTGCTCCTCTCTTCTCATAATCTGAAAACATTTTGTCTACCATGTTTGCCATTTCGTAGAAAGATTTGTGGAAATATTTGTCATTCTCGGTGCAAACATCATCATTCTCCATTTTCTTTCTTATGTTGCATGTCCAATCTTGAGGTCAAAAGACTTGAGTTTTCCTTCACCCTCTTCGAGTTTGGCCCTAGTTAACATCCACACTTGTAATTCACATAAAAAAGAACACCGCTCTGGTACCAATATGATCTCGGATCTTTTCTTTGGTGATGTTAGCAGAATTGCATAAAAGATTAGGTAAAACCATAAATGAAAACACTTAAAGAAGAATCATCTCAAAGGAGACAATAAAGACAAATGCACCAATGTTTGGTAACAAAGTTCATCCAATATAGGCCACGTTTCTAGGCTCAACTTCAAAGTGGAGAGGCTTCTTCATTCATCTCAACAAAAATAAAGGAAAATACATGGAAAAATACATTATTATACCTCCATTTATGGAAGTGACCTAAAAATGGGTTGTTCAAATCCCAAATCTAATTGCAGCAGTGAAATTCTTACGAAATTATGAGTAAAATGAGTATAAACTAAGTTATATTTCGCCACTGTCAACTCTAGACCCCCCTGAGAATTTCAAGATTCCAAAACAAAATCTTTAGGAATATTCTAGAGAATATTATAGGGAATATTCTCTTAGTTTGTGCTCTTGTGTGAGGTTCTGCTTCTTGATTCTCATCACCTCATCCTATTTCCAACCTATCACGGTTCCACGACCCTCCTCTGCCCTCTCCCGACTTCTAGTCAAATGAAATGAGTCAGGTTTAAAATGTTGAACATCTGTGGATATACCAAAGCTTGCTTGACTAGCATATCGATTGGCCCATTACAATTAAGGCATATGTTGGGAGGGGTTTGCGGGTTGGAACCTCGTGGAACCCAATTTTAATATATAAAACAAAAAAGCTTATTTTTTGACCGTCATCGGATAACTATATATATATATATATATATTGATAACCACTGAAATATATGTTGTAAACAACCGACAAAATTAATCATTCACCGAACTTAAAATTTGTCTACCAGCTGGGTGCCACATGGCACCATTTGATTAGGCAACATGGCCCCATGTTTTTGAGCCAACAATTGCCTCCAAGTTTAGCGGGGTGCCACCTTATTTAACCCCAGTTAAAACTTCCACCAAATTTAACTAAATTCCGCAAAATCTAGCCAGTGGTTTGGCTAGACTTTGGCACTAGTCCAATTGTCTAGCACCATCTAAATGTTGTTTTTTGCTAGGTTTGAATGGAATTTTGCCTATGCATAACTTTCACATATGAACTCAGATTGTGGCGTCATTTGTGTCGTTGGATTCCTTGCAATGAGATCTTTGATTTGGTCCTAGCTTCACTGAGATTCGAGGAGTTTGATTTTTAGGCCTTTAGGGATCTTCCTCAATCACTATTGCTTGGTTCAAGTTGTTAAGAAGTGAGAGCACTATGTGATGGGAAAGGAATTCAACATCCACGCTAATCACTAGCCACTATAGTATTTGCATTCCTTTAACAAGCTTCAATAAACAAAACATTACATTTGGAAGGTGTTTTTGCAATAGTTTCATCTAGTCATCAAATATAAGAAGAGAAGCTTTGATAAGTTAACAAGCACACTTTTCATTCAATCCACATTGAAGAATATAGCATTGGGAACTCTTATGCGCATAGATTATTTTACCCATGATGTATACAAAGAGGCATATATAAAAAGGTGTTTCAATGGCTATAATCCAAATTCTTGTCGAAGAAGGTCCTGATAAGGCTGACTATTATATCTAGATTGGGTTGTTTTACAAGCTAGAGAAGCTTTCTGTTCCTAAAGATGAAATATTGAAATTGGTCAAAGAAGCTTACTCTTCCAAGGTTGTGAAACATTTCATTGTTGGGAAGATAGTTGTCAAATTACAAAGGTATGTGCATTGGCCCATAATGCACCAAGATGTAGCTCAGTATATTATAGGATTCATACTTTGTTGTACAAGTAAGCATAGTGCTAAAAAATAAGGATTACACGACCCTTTACCTATACCCATTCAACCTTGCGATAACATCTCCATGGATTGTGTGGGTCATTTGCCAATGCTAAGAAGGGAAATGGATATTTGATTGTAGCAGTTGAAAATTTTAGTAAGATATGTATTCTCATGCCTTATAAAAATACCATCAAAGGAAAATAAGCAACACACATATTATTTAAATAAGGCTAGGTGCACTTTGGCATATAAAGGAGAATGATTACAGATAGGGAAACCAAATTGTTTAGTACCTTTTGGACTACACTTAAAAAATTTGGACACCAAGTTGAAGAGATCTACAAGTTTCCACCCAGAAATGAATGGGTTAGCATAAGTAGTCAATATGACAACCATTCAACTTTTGATGGGTTACAACAAAAACATCCACATACCTAAGACACAAATTTTATTTATATTCAACACTCTTATAACAAAGTGATCCACATTTTTATCAATAAGTATGCTTTTGAAACTTGATTTGGACTTTTGTTACCTTCTCCCTTATATATTATATATGGACAAGGAGTGGTGAGGGAAGAAGTCATAGGAGAAGCATTGGAAGTAGAGAAATTTATTGAAAAGATTAGGTAGATCCATTTACAAGTATAGAATACATTAAAGAAGTCATGATAAACCTATATGATGAACATGATCAATAGAGGACTAAGGAGACATTTAGGGTTGGAGACAAAGTTTCATTGTATCTAAATAAAGAAAGGCTACAAGGCATAATAAGAATGTCAAGGTTATATAGTATAACCATTTTGAAGTATTGGAGAAGGTGGGTGATAATTCCTACAAACTTAATTTATGCTCATATATGTATATTTACTTAGTAGTGAATGTGGAAACTTGAAATTGTATGAGCCTTCCACGTTGGAGCAAGAAAGTGAGGAGTATCTCCTACCTACCATAGAGGCTTTAGTACCAAAAACTTAGATAGAGTTGGTAGAAGATACAATTTTCTAAAAGAAACATAAAATGAAAAAAAGGGTAACATGCCCTATGGTAGATAACATTGAAAGGAAAACCTATAGGTAGGGAAAAATGGCGCTCCAAGGAGAAGGTAGAGGAAATTTTTTCTCACATCATTTATCGAAAAATTTTAAGGATCAAATACCCTCCTAAATGGGGAATTGTTGGATGCTAGGATCATATTTAAGGCACATAATTCACAATGTGGCTTTCATATTTGGTGCCTATAAGGAAGAAGTCAAGGGAATCAAGATCTACATAGATTTTTGGAACTCAAATAAGGCACCTGACAAGGATAATTATCCAATTCATTGAATGTAATAAATACTTTAGCTCAACTTGTAATTAAAGATGCTTTTATTATTAGGTGGGTTCCTGTTATGCAACCAGATCACAAAACACAACAAAAGATAAATCAACAACTTGAAAATAAACCTCTTCGAGGAGGAAACATTCTTTACATCACATTAATGAACGATTCTTGTATGATACAAATAACAAGGCCTCCTTGGTATATATAGGAGTCTAAGGGGTCACAATATAATCAGAGCCTACATAATAATAATATTGTAAGGGCACAACAATAAGAATAGTGTGCTTCTATGTGGCACAACAATAACAATATGGGGGCTACATGGGCACAATAATACCAATAAGTGGGCTACACTAAAAATAACAATAAGGGGGCTAAAATAGTATTATAGGGACCTAACACGCCCCTCCTTCAAAAAAGTGTTGTCCTTAACGCTTTAGTAGTTATGGATGCTTTTGTATAAAATTCTCATCCTCCCATGTGGAATCTTCAGCGGGTAAGTTCTTCCACTTAATGAGATACTCTGACATTAATCAATTTTGTAGCTATCGGGTTCTTATTACTGTGATTGCTTCAGGACCCAATATGATTTTTCCTTCCTCATAAAGTTATGGCAATATAATTTGAACTGGGAGCTTGTCACTGATAACCTTATTTAAGCATGAAACATGTAAAATTGGGTGTACTCAGGAAGATGCAGGAAACTCCAATTTCTATGCCATAGTACCAATATTTTGCAACACCTTGTAAGGACCATAGTATTTGGGTGATAATTTATCATCCTTCTTAGCTTGCTTGAGGGACATTTATTTGCATGGTTGTAGCTGCAAAAAAACCCAGTCGTCTACATCAAAACTTCTTTCACTACGATGCTCATTTTCCTATTGTTTCATTCAATTTTGCGCTAGAGTGATGTTATACTTTAAGAGTTGGATAACTTGTTGTTGATGCTTGATGTGATCTTCCACTACTTGAACCTTATAATTTCCTCTTAAAGATGATGTGGTGGATGGTGGATGATATCCATAAAGTGCCATAAATGGGATCATTGTCGCTGTAGTATGGAAGGAAGTGTTATGCCACCATTCAACAAGAGGTAACCACTTGACCCATTATGTTTATTTATTAGATACAAAACAACGAAGATATCCTTCCAAACATTTGCTCATTAGCTTAGTTTTCCCATCACATTGAGGATGATAAGATGAGCTATGAGCTAATTGAGTACCAAGACAAGAAAATAATTTCGTCCAAAAATTTCTAGTGGAAATGGGATCTATGTCATTTACAATAATATTTTGGTTTCCATGTAGCTTTTGAATTGTTTCCATAAATGTAGTAGCAATTGTACTGGCTTTAAAAGGTTGAGATAATACACAAAAGTGTGCATGCTTGGTAAGTTTATCAACTACCACCATTATGACACTATTTCTTTCGATTGTGGGTAAACCCGTGATAAAATCCATTGAGACCTCCTCCCAACGCTGACTTGGAATGACTAAAGGTTATAACAGACCTGGGGTCTTAATTATCTCAACTTTATTTTGTTATCAAACAAAACATTCTGCCACAAATTTCTAAATATCAGAATTAAGGCCATCCCAAAAAAATTCCTTCTTGACCCTGTGGTAATTTTTTAAAAATCCTGAGTGCTCTCCTAAAGGAGAGGTGTGCAATTCCAAAAGAAAATTTTGTTTGAGTTGGGAAGTCTTACATAGATATAAGCGATATTTGTATGATAATGAGTTATTTTTCTAGATACGTGTATCATATTTACTATGCTATTGCTACAAATTTTGAATGAGTTCCACACCTCTTCGTTATTCTTCCATTCCTCGCTTGCTTCAGTTATCCAGTTAAGTTGGATGATAAAAATGGCATAGATAAATTCTTCCATGTCCTCATCCCTTCTAGAGAGTGCATATGCAACAACATTTTTCTCCCCTTTTATGTAGATGACTGTGAATAGGTGGGAGGCCTTTGGGAGTCTCAAATACCTTGGAATGATTGTCCAAGATTCTTTGGAGATCTAGAGAAACAAATGTTTTCGATGTTTGAACATATAGTGAGCATAATTGTGCAATTATGCCTCGTTGTTCTTTCTTCATTTTTTTTCATGCCATTAGAGTTGATTATCTTACCTAGTTTCCCTAAGTTGCCCCTTAATTAAATTTTCTTTCCTTCCTAAGAAATTTTAAAGAAAAGATCTTGAAAATTAAAAGCTATCGCCCCCCTAGAATATAACCATTAGACTCCTAATATAACATCAACACTGCCCATTGGAATGGAAAACATTGAACTATTCAATACATATTACCCCATGGTTATATTGGTATTATGGCACTTCCCTAAGAAATTTATAGTTCCTCCATTTGCAACCACCACTTGAGACTTTGGTGTTGGATATAGAAAGAAATTCAATTCCCTGATTATCTTAGAATGAATAAAATTATGGGTACTACCATAATCGATCAACACTATTACCTTTTTTTTCTTGATATATCTTTTTATCTTGAGAGTTTGAGGAGCGGTAATTCCTGCCAATGCATTACAAGATATGGTCGGATTCATTTCTTCATTCTCTCATGTTGAATTTTGGTGTATATCCTCTTCTTTTGATGTTTCTTGTTCCTTTTCTTCATTCTCTTCAAAACCTATGTAAAATAATTTCTTCTTAGCACACTTATGACCCTTAGTGCATTTCCACCAGTTCTTGTGATGTCAACGTTGTAGGTTGTGGGAGGCTAGGAGCAACGACAATTCCGTATTTATAGTTGTGAGTGGTAGACTTCCTTATTTCCATAATTTTTCTTTCAACTTTTCTTGCCACCTTGAATACCTTCTCCAATTAGGTTCCCAAAAGCAAACCTCATGTTGGATGTTATCCTTTAAAGTCCCTATGAAGACATCAATCCTATATTCATGTAACAACCCCAGGTTTATTTTCTAGGTAAATAAATTAAACCAAGGTCATGAGACACATTATAAGATGAATGGAGGGAAAAACATTATATTGGGCATCACTTGTGGCTAAGGAAATTGGCATTGGCATTGGCAAAAGCAAAAGGAAATAAATGACAATTTAATGTGAGAAATAAAGGAAAATAGGAAAACAAGGAGACGAAGAGACACAAATATGCATGCAAGGGAAAATGAAGGAAAATGAAGGAAAAATAAAGGAAAAAGGAAACAAAAGGGGGAGAGGACAGTTTATGTCTCCCTTGGTTACCCTTAGTCACTCTTACACTCTTAAACACTTAGAGCATTCTTGGACCATTCTAGTATTCACTTGGATGTTGAGGCATTCTCACTTGGACTTGGAGAGAGAAAGCACTTGAACAGAAGCAAGAAAGTAAAGGAATTTGTGGGCAACAGAAGATAAGGTTGGAAAAGCAGCTATAGTAGGAGAAAATTGTAGGTAATAGGTTGCATTTGTGATTTCACTCCTGAGATTTGAATTCATGGTACATTCATTTGGTTATTTAGTTGCTTTGTTGTCATTGGCATGGGATTTTCCTGGATTGATAATGGTTTCATCCTTGCCTTACCATTTCTTGGATAACCATGGTGTAGTGGGTTCCCTATTGTGATTAAGATTTGGATGGCCGATAGACTTTGAATCTTGGTGAGGTGGTCTCAGGAAAATTCCCAAGGGTTGAGGATGACAATGAAATTTCTCCTGGAACTCTTGATGGATGGGTGGAGACAAGAAAATTCCTCTGGGCATGGTGAAGAAAGTCAAAGGCATCCAAGCTTGTTTGGTGTTAGTGATTTCTGGACTAGTTTAGGTGAAATCACTATGGTTCATGGTTGAGGTGTTTTAGCCTCTGGAAGCCCTGGTTGGTTCTATTTTGGTTTAACCCATATGATCCCACAATCATGCTTGGAAGATGGCATGGGGGTGATTGGCTGAAAGAGAGATTTGGTTTAGCCCAATCTATGGTCGGGTGGTACGTGGAAGTCCTTAACTTGGCTGGATTTATGCATATGTTATTATGTGTTATTTATTATTGAGAGCAATGAACACTTGTATGGGTTATTATATTTATTTTATGACTATTTTGTGATGGATTTATTCTGGTTAAATGCATGATACATTCTTGTTGTATAATGTGATATTGTTATGGATATTTCGCATGGATCTATAAGTTATTGAATTATATATGAATGCATGGGCTAACAAGTGTTGTTGCAACCAGTTTGAGAGGGAATTGAGCATTCTTTGTGGTTCTTTGATGAAGTTAAGAAGACAATGATCATGTATGTAGAATTTTGTAGAATTTTTCCTACAAATCAACTAGCTCCGATACCATGTAGAATTTTTGTAGAATTTTTCTACAAATCAGTCAACTCTGATACCATGAAATCAGCTAGCTCTAATACCATGTAGAAATTTCCCACCTGTAGATCAACTTGATAATGCAAGGTACTAAAGCAAAACACTTGATCTACTTCTACAAACAATTTAGCGGAAGCTTAATCAACCATGAGCATCATCAATAAGAACACATATAACTGATAAGAAGGAATCAATCACACATAACACAGAAGAATTTATCCAGGAAAAGCACCAGCCTAAAACCCCATCTCTATATTATCAATCAAGTGGAAATCCTCTTCACCATACAAAAAGAATCAGCTCAATAGCTATCCTGCTCTCTCTGTAATTAAAAGATCCTGATGATCTTCAATCAGAAGATGAAAATCATGGACTACCCATGCCTCAATATATAGGCCACAAGTACTCCAATCTCCTATAATAGATCCTTCTCCATGCAAGGAATACTTACTAGAAATATCCAAGCATCTGATAGTACACTGTCCCTCATTTGATCTCAACTGGGTC
>APFE031665671.1:7898-18048 GCA_000404065.3 Pinus taeda
ATTTTCACCTCCAGGATGCCCTATTATGCCACCTGGGTCACCTTTGTGTTCCTTCAAGCGAGCGTGCCAAGATGATTTGGGAAGCACACTATAGTCAGGCTACTGGGCCTTTTGGGGTCAAGAAAATGGTGGCAGTACTGCAGAAGTATTTCTATTGGCCGAATCTTCGACAGGATGTCAGGAAGTACATCAGATCATGCATTGCTTTCACCATTTCCAAACCGACAGTCAAGAAGAAAGGCCTCTATACCCCGCTACCTACCCCTAGTGGACTGTCGGAATCCATCTCCATGGATTACATGTCAGGCCTTCCTTCCACTAAGCATGGAAACGACTGTGCTTTTGTGGTCGTCGACAGGTTCTCGAAGATGGCCATTACGGCAGCCTACAAGAAGAATATTACAGCATAAGCCACTGCTAAACTCTTCCTTGAACGAGTGTGGGTACACTTTGGGATCCCACAGTCTATCATCTCAGATCGGGATAGCAGGTTCCTCAGTACATTTTGGTCCAGTATTTGGTCAATGCTGGACACCAAACTCACTAAGTCCACAACCTTCAATCCTCAAACTGATGGCCAGACAAACGTTGTCAATAGGATGATTGTACACATTCTGCGCATGTGCAACTCAAAGCATCCATGCACATGGGATGAGAGCCTCCCCTATGTTCAGCACAGCTACAACCAGGCTCTCCACAGCTCGATTGGCCACATCCCTTTTCAGGTGGGCTTGGGATTCCAGCCACTATGTCCCATTGATGTGGCCATGCCATTTGCAACTAGTCATGCAGATTCGGCTCATGTCCAGTCTGAAATAGATAATGAAAACAGCTTCATTGGGCACATCCAACATATTCACCAACAAGTCCATGACATTCTGGAGAAATCAAATGCCAAGTACAAGCAGCGACATGATCAACATCGGGTACCACTCAAGTTTCAGGTGGGCGACAAAGTCTGGTTGCATTTGCAAAAGGAACGCCTTACCAGAGCCTATCAGAAACTCAAACCACTCCGATATTGTCCTTACACCATTACCAAGGCTGTGGGAGACAATGCATTTGAGCTCAGTATTCCCCCATTCCTTGGCCTGCACCCAGTGTTCAATGTGGACTGCCTTCGGCCATACTTTCCACCATTACTAGACACATCTGACATTGCAGAACGACTCACACCCACAAAGTTAAATCTAGATTGCATGGAAAAAGCTACAACTGATCGGATCATGGACACACAGATCAAGCACACTCGCTAGCAAAACATCCAACTGTATCAAGTTGTCAAAGCAGGCCAAGCCAACTCCTTCACTAGGGCAAGTGGCTCACCAGGGACCAAGTTCAGTAGAAGTTTCCTCATCTCATGGAGGAACTCAACACAATGGGGACCATTGTTTCCTAAGGGGGGAGGAATGATCCAAGTGGATATTGGTAGCCACCCGCCAAGTCCACTTGGATCCCCACCATGGTTTCTTTCAGCTTTTTAGTTTCCTTAATTGTAGCACAGTTTACTATTTTTAGCAATTTTTCGGGTCTTGAACTTCCAGAGCCATTTTGAGGCCCTAAACGACGTTTTTCTGGGAAAACTAGGAGCAACATGGGTCCATGGACCGATGCTGCTCTTCCCAAAGTTGTAGTTCTCAGATAGATCTTCCTAATAAGATATTGTACATGTCAAACAGAGATCGTATGCTAAAGTTATGACCCCGGGAAGTTGATGTACCAATTTACCCAAATGGGGCCCACAATTTGGCGTTTCATCTTCTAGGGTTAGGTTTTTGGATGTTTAGGGTTTTCTATTGTTTCTCAACAATAAATAGGCCTTCGAGCCTCATTGTAACATAGTTCAGAGGCATGTAGCCGTCACATCTCTTCTCAGAGATAAGCTACTATCGCCCTAGCTGGTTTATTTCCATTATTGTTTTTAAGCATATTTCAGTATTTTACATTAATGAAATGAAGTATTATTTCTACTGCATATCTATGTTTATGGTTACCTCTATAATTTGTTGCGCTCCTATTTAAAGCCGGATCATATGTACAAGTCAAACGTTAGTAACAAGAATATAGTTAAATGAATAAAAATAAATTTGAATATAGTATGTACACTAATTGTCAATATATTTACAAGAAGCAACTTATTTATAATCACCTTCTCGTGACATGTCCTTTCCAGATGAATATCAAATGGATCATAGAAATCTGGATGGATTTCCATTAATGTTTGAGAGAGGTTCAAAAGAGGGGATAACAAGCTAGATTGTGGATATCCATTTTTAGATACAATGGCCTTTAAAAAAAAATCAGTCTTATGTACATACGTTAAATTATTAATCATCTTATTTAAAGGAAAGCTTTCCAAATGTATTTCAAATGGGTCAATGGAGTATGGATGGAATTTTGGTAGTTTCAATAGAAGATCATTAATTTCATTAGATTGCTGGTAATATGGTGAAAATATACTCTCTTGTTAGGACTGTTTTGAGAAGAAAGAAGCAAATGATAAGAAATGAACATCAATTGAAATTGGAAGAGTAATAGATCTTGATGTTAATTATTGTGATTTGAAACTTAATTTTCCCATTTAGGTAATGCATCAATTGGGTGTTCAATATTGAACTTCTCAATAAGCCAACACAAGATATCAAAAAATAAAAATTGAAAATAAAAAACATTATGAAATCGAACAAAATAAGTGAAGGAACAATAATGAAATCAAATCATAATTTACACTATTGTTACAACTAATGTTACAACACAATTGAGATTGATTTGAAGTGATTTCCTCTTTGCAAGAATTGGCTAGAATATTGGAATTGGCTAGAATACTAGAATTTATGAATTAGAAAGAGGGCCAGGATTATGAATAGAAGTGAGAATTTGATCATCATAAAAATCACAGATTGGAATGGGTTCTTGAATGTTGAAATTATGAGTATGATTATTTATTTGAAATTCAGAACTAGTTGAAACAATTTCTAAGTTAGAGTGTTCTTCATTTTCACATGTGATTTGACTTTGACCGTGAGGATTTAATGTATAAGAAGATAAATCAAAATCCTCAATGTCAAATTAATTATCATAAATGACTATAGGACATTCATTAAAATTCTCTTCACTCCCATATGATGTATCAAAAAAAAGGAATATGGAGCGCATGTTCATTTATGTCAGAAGAATGATCAATAATTGTTTTTCTATCTTGATAAAAACTAATAGAAAAATTATTTATATCAGCCTCTCTGTTTTATGGAATAACATTAAAGAAAAGAGGGGATAGATTTCTATCATCAAATATATCAGGATAGAGGTGAAAATGAGAATTAGAAGCAATGAATTTAAACATATCTCTATTTGTGAATTATTGTGCATTTTCTTCATTACAAATTTCAAATTCCAGATCATTTACTTGGATAATTGTGCTTTCTTAAAGAATGTTCTCTAGCTGCCTTCAATTTTGTATTTGATCAACATGATCAAATTTAGAAATTGTATAGTAGGTTGCATATTATTGGAAATTTCAATTTCTGCTTGTACTTGTTGATTTATAATCTAATTTTTTAAATTTAATTCATAGTGATTTTCATATTTTGTGGCAAATGGTATTTCAAGTTCATTACTAATTTCTTCTTGTAGTAGTTTATCAAATTATTGCAAGCTTTCTGATAATGGTTTATTAGCATGATTATCATTAACACTGTAAGATGTCTGTACTAAATTTTGGAATTTATCATACATGGCTAAGGCCACTTCATCATGATTAATATGCACCTCTATATCATAGTTTTTGATAATATTACTAGAAGTTGAAGGAGAGCCATCAAATCTTGGAATTGTTACATATGGATTTGCAATGGGGGGGAGAGAAAAAATATACTCAAACCAATCGATCAGTTCAAATGCTGAAGGCTTATCTTTAGCTTTGAATCTCAGGCAAATTAATTGAAATCTAACAGTAAAATCTAAGAGAGATTCATTTTCAAATCTTTGTAAATCCTTGAATTCATCACATACCTGTTCATAATCATAATTGTTAAATTGATAAAAGAACATCATGATAAATTGATCCGAAATGTGAATAGAGGAAATTGGAAGAGATTGAAACCATATTTTGGCTTTTCTTGAGAATTTAAGAGTAAAAATCTTGCATAGAATACCTTCATCAATATAATTAAAAGTATAATTTGAAAATGTTTGAATGAATTGTAAAGCATGATTAAATGTAGAAGTATTCCTCTTACTATTAAACTTTACCTTTGACAAGTGTCTTACTATATCTGGTGAAGTATTGGCAGATGCACGTCCAGAGATACAACTCCAAATGGGAAGTTTAAGAGGATCCATTACGATTAAAATAAAAATTTAAAATACAAAAACTCAAAAAGACAACAAGTCTTCTGGCCCTCCTTCTAGCGCCAAAATGTTGAAGGCTCGAAAATCTTTGCCTACAACGTTATAAGGGACTGCGAGAGTTTTTCCAGTTCTTTCATAAAGTCATTTTCACCCCCAATAATGGAGGCCTCATCTCCTTGAACTATGATTTCTTCATTCTCAGATCTATAGCAGCATAGCTCGATTTTACAACATCTGCAATCTATTCTCTATACCACCATGTTAATCTTTGACGGTCAGCAAGTAAAATGGAAATTTGTCAATGGCGTTGCAATGGTAAAAATGGTCGTCAGGGTATTTAATAACCAGCCTAGATCCATCTTAACTCAGTATTTATCAAGCACCGAGAAGGATCAAATCTCTCTAGGTGCAAACATCGTTTTTGAGTGCAAAACTTGAGGAAAGGTTTGCACCTCGAGAGAATTGATCAAAATTTGAGGAAAGATTTGCACCTCGAGAGATTTGATCCTTCTCAGGGTTTGATAGATCCAGAGTTAAGATGGATCTAGGTTGGTTTGAGTCGCATGCAACCAAAGAAAATCTAATGGACAGATGATTGATTTTATCGATAATATGTAAAATCATCTAATATTAATATAATCATTTTATATATGACAAATATGTCTCAAATTAATTTGGGCATTTTAATTTTAAATTTTCTTAGTTACCTTAGTTTGTTGAGATGATAAATATTGTGAATAACTTGAGTGATGAAAAATGATGAAATAAAGTTTTTGAATGTAAAGTGACAATGTGATAGTGTTGAATGATAGAAAATTTGAATAATAAGAATATAATAAATTACAAATAATCTTCATTGTGATTAATCTTAAACTATTTTCTTCTACTATTTTTATTGTCACCCTTGTTAGTTTTGACGTCTTTTCATATCGATTATATGAAAAGGATAGGTTAAATCATAAACCATTTAAATATTTAGCTCGAGATATTGTTCTAATCATACCTTGTCTCTCTTTCACTCCAATATTAATAGGTTGAATTACTATAACAAAAAAATCAGTGTACATTGTCAACAATTTTTTATGCTTACACTGAAATCAATGCACAATATTAATCCAATCACTTTAAAATTAATGTACCATCATACATCCAATTACATCAAATCACAAATCAACATCTGCACTGAAATCAATGCATCTAATGCAAGAAATCAAATAAGATTAAAAAACAACATTTACATTCAAATCAATGCATCTAATGCAAGCAATCAAATACGATTAGAAATCAGCATTTACACTCAAATAAATGCATCTAGTGCAAGTAAGAAAATAGGTTTATAAATCGACATCTACACTGAAATCAATGCATCTAGTGTGACTAAGAAAATAGGATTATAACCAACATCTAAATTGAAATCAATGCATCTAGTGCAAGCAATCAAATAAGATTCAAAATCATCATCTACACTAAAATCAATGAATTTAGTGCAAGCAATAATAGAGGATTAGAAATCAATGCATCTAGTGTGAGCAATCAAATATCATTAGAAATCACCATCTACACTGACATCAATGCATCTAATGCAATAAATATTATTCCCTCTCTCCCACCTCCATAATATATATTATAATATTATATATATATATATATATAGTATTATATATATATATATATAGTATATATATTATATATAATAATTATTATATCCCTCCATCTCTCTTTCTTTGTCTCTCTATCTCAACCCCCCAAACGCACACGGTCTCTCACTCTATATCTATAAATATCTTTGTCCCTCCCTCTCTATCCATCTCTCTCTCCTCCCCTCTCTTCACTTTCCATCTATATCTATATCTCCCTTTGTCTCTCTATATCACCCCCAAAACATACACTCTATTTCTCCAATCTATCTATCTATCCCTTCCTCTTCCTCTCCTTCCCTCTCACTCTCTTCCCCTTCTCTCCCCTGCTTCTATCTCTCTTCCCTCTTGTTGTCCTCTCTCCCTCTCTATCCATTTTTATTATCACTCCCTCTCTCTCTCCACCTTTCTCTCTCCACCTTTCTCTCTCTATTTCTTTATTTTTACCTCCCTCTCTCCCCCCTCCAACTCAATCTCGCTTTCCCTCCCTCTCTCCACTCTCTCACATCTTCTCTCTCTCTCTCTCCCTCTCTCCATCTCTGTTACTATATCCTTCCCTCTCTCTTCTCTTCTTCTCTCCCCATTCTCTCCGTATCTCCTTCTTTGTCTCTTTATCTCACCCCCAAACATACACACTCTCTCTCCATCCCTCCCTTGTCACTCCCTCTCTCTCTCCGCTTCTCACTCTCTTTGTACTTCTTCTTCCCTCTGTCTCTCCTCCTCTCTCTCAAGTCTGCTCTTTCATACTTCCTCTCTCTCCCTTTCTCTCCTACCTACCTCTCTCTTCCCTAATCACTCTCTTTATTTTCCCTCCAATACTCTCTCTTCCCCCATCACTCTCCTCCTCTCTCTCTCAAGTCTTGTCTCTTGTTCTTCCTCTCTCTCTCTCTCTCTCTCTCCCCCTTCCAATCCTCTCTTTATCTCTCTTCTGCCATATTTCTCGCTCCCTCTCTCTCTCTCTCTCTCTCTTCAAATGTGTTACTATATCCCTCCCTCTCTCCTTCTCTCCCCCCCCTTCTCTCTATCTCTCTTTCTTTGTCTCTTTATTTCAACCCTAAACATACTCTCTCTCTCTCTCCATCTCTCCCTTGTCACTCCATCTCTCTCCACTTCTCACTCTCTATGTATTTCTTCTTCCCTCACTCTCTCCTCCTCTCTTGCAATTCCTCTCTCTCTTTCTCTCCTACCTCTCTCTCTCTCTCCACCCTCCAATCCTCTCACTATCTCCCTCCCTCTCTCCTCCTCTCTTACAATTCCTCTCTCCCTTTCTCTCCTATCTTCCTCTCTCTCTCTCTCACTTTTTCTCTCTCTCTCCGCCCTCTAATCCCTTCACTATCTCCCTCCCTCTCTCCTTCTATCTCTCCCCCTCCATTTTTGTGTCTCCCTCTCCCTCTCTTACTCTTCTCTACATCTCCCACTCATCTCCCTTTCTCTCTCTTCATTCCGCCTCTCCCCTACCCTTATTTTTATCTCCATCTCTCCCTTCTCACTCCTCCTATCTCTCCACCTCTATCACTCTATGTCTTTGTTCTTCTCTCCCATATATATCTAGAGTTAATATATATTATGAATATTAATATATATTATAATATTAAAAATTATTATTGTATTAATCAAAGTTATTAATTTAATAATATTAATATTATATATATTTATGTGAATTTATATTTACATTAATATTATCTTAATATTTTTAATATTAATATTAGGGTTAATAATGTTTTTTTTGTATAGTATTAATTACGCCGTAAGGCGTTCCCTTTGAAATCAATGGCCCAAACTGCCTCAGTGTGCTGATTTGCACCCTTCGATGAAATGTTAGACGATTGGAGTTTTGTTGACCGTCAAATTAATACTTAATAGTTGAGACAGTTACAGCAAAAACTGTGTAACTCCCTTTCTCCCAGTTGAAACAGTTACGACAAAAATGGTATGACTCCCTTCCTCCCTCAAGCGCACGCGTAGAGGCAAATCCATAACGGCAGAGTTTGGACCCATTCCATTTCTCACTAGGTTTCCCAATGAGAGTTGCCCAACGAGAGTTGAACAAGAGGCCTGTGCAATTTGCGAAGAAATTGCCCTTGTATCATCTTTTTACTATGGGGAATCTACCGTTTCTAAGAGCTCTTAAGAAACTCCAAGAAGGACATCAAAATGGTGTTGATGAAGCAAAGTTTGCTCAACATAAATCTCAGGAAAGATCTAATGCTCTTATTCGAGGCAATCTCCTTGCTTTAGCAAGATGAATTCTGCACCTCCAGGACCCTGAGGCAGTACCGCCAGTACTGGGGATTTTTCTGGTAAAATCCCAAAAACAATAAAAAAACTTGCACACAGAGACAATGCTCTGTTTCACCACAGGATTTTTAACACAACAGAAACATAAAAAAATTCTGAGCACCAGGCAGAGTTTTTATACACCAAGGATTTCTATTCATAAAAGGATTGCTGTTACAGATTATAATCTTCCTCTCTCACAGAGGGATTCACCAAAAAAAATTTCACTGCTGTGTGAAAATTACATATATATTTTCTCACGCTGCTGCGTGCATCTTTTTGCATATACAGAGCATTACATACGCACTGTTGTGCCTTCCTTTTCAATTACTTCAACTACAAAAAAAATAAAATTACATATGTATATATGACTACCAAAAACTTACATACATTTTCACTTGCCATGCTTCCGTGAAGAAAACAATAAAAATTAAATGATTTTACTGACTTTTTCTTGTGCCCATACTCTTGCTCAGATAAAAATTAAAAACTTCATCAAAACTTACTGACCCTCAGTAAATTTGCATTTACTGATTTACTGACATAAACGGCAGTAAAGAAACTTTTACTTCACGTAAAATTTATTTGCAGCAGGCCTGTACTTCAATCAGTATTCAAATTGACTTTGGAAACCCATCGGGTCCGAGCTTCATCGCATAGCATGCACTTATGAAAAATTGTGCACCCTTGGTTTCCCCGATAGCGAAAATACTGTGGACCCAATAATCTATCAAAAAAAATTAATACCTTCGTCGGGTCCGGCCCATCGGTGATTGCTCATTTATAAAAAGTCATGCTCCACTTGAAACACCGATAGCGATACGCCGATGCGATATCGACGATCGCTCATCGCAAATAACAAAAGCAACTTTATAATTCTCCGCTTCCATTTCACCGATGCGATATCGGCGATCGCTTATCGCTGGAGTCCTGTGTTGCTGAACTGCCCGCCTGCTCCGATGGGATTTGCCGACGTGAAATGAAGTGTGATGCCGTCGCTGTACCTGCACGGCAATTGGAATTACCATTCCAACACTCCCCTTTAATTTCAACTACTGGGCATTCAACCATACCCAAACACTTCCTCAAAAATTCAAAGCTTTTTTGATCCAATGGCTTTGTCAAAATGTCTGCTACCTGTTCCTGAGTTTTGCAATGTTGTAAAATGATTTCTCCATTACTTACCAATTCTCTGATGTAATGAAACCTCATGTCAATGTGTTTCGTTCGTTTGTGAAACACTGAATTCTTGGACAATGCAATAGCTGAGTTATTGTCACAAAAAATCACTGTTACTTTTGCTTGCTCTCGGCCTAAGCTCCTCAACATTCTTCTCATCCACACTGCTTGGCATGATGCTGCTGTAGCTGCCACATATTCAGCCTCTGCTGTAGATAATGCTACAATGGACTGCTTCTTAGAAGCCCATGAAATGGCTCCTGAACCCATGTGAAAAACATAACCGGAAGTGCTTTTTCGGTCATCTATACTTCCAGCCCAATCACTATCGGTGTAGCCAACGAAATCTGAATATTCTGAGACATTATATAAGATGCCAAACCTTTTAGTACCTTTAACATACCTAAAAATTCTTTTCGCTACTTGCCAATGTGCTTCCTTTGGCCTCTCCATGAATCTGGAAATTAAACTAACAGCAAACATTATGTCAGGTCTAGTTGCAGTTAAATACATAAGGCTGCCAACTATACTCTTGTACAAGATAGGATCAAAATCCTTGTTGCTGTCCTCTTTGCTAAGTTTTAATCCCATTACCATGGGAGTGATTGCTGCCTTTCTGTCTTGCATATTAAATCTGCCCAACACTTCATTTACATATCTCGCTTGAGAGATAAAAATTCCATTTTCATTTTGATCTACTTCTATTC
>APFE031665674.1:2315-32612 GCA_000404065.3 Pinus taeda
CTCTAATTGAGTCGAGAGTTTGACTAGATCTCATAAATGCTAAGTTGTATATTTAGGTTAGTTATTTCAGTTTTTTGCATAATTTTCTTACAGTTTTAGGCCGAGTCTTTCAAATGATCTTGTAATTGAACCTTCATTTCATCCAACTAGTTGAATGAAATGAAGCTGGGGGGCATGCGCTCTAGCAGTTACGCTTAGGGGGCATCAAGCACAGTTTTCTCTCTGTTTCAAGCTTGTGTAAAAATGAAACTACTCTGAAGCATAGTTTTTCTTTGTTTCAAGCTTTTGTAAAAATGAAACCTATCTCGAGTCAATTTCAGTTATTTTCAAGACTCGTTAAACTCATGAAAATCCCGAGCTTATTTTGCTATCTTTCATTCTCGTAAAACAAATGAAAATGTTGAGTTTTTTCCGTCTTTTCTTGCTCGTAAATTAAATTAAAAGTCGGCCATATGAGTACATTTTTATCATTTTTTCGAACTCATTAAAACTTACGAAAAAGTGAAAAACCATGAGTACATTTTTATCATTTTTTCGAACTCGTTAAAACTTATGAAAAAGTGAAACCTTAGAGTCACCTTTAAGCTCTTTTCTGACTCCTAAAATATGAAACGGTTGCCGAGTTTTTCTTTTTAAGCTCGTTAAAATGGAACTAAAAGACGGTCCTCTTACAACCCTTTTCTCACCGTAAAAACATGAAAAGATTGCCAGATTTTTGTCATTTCAAATTCAATATTGGTCATAAAATGACGTGTCATTGATCTCTTTTTTACTTTTTTGAATCAGAGGCACTAATTACAAAAAGTACTCCTTGGTTGTAAAGGATCAAGCGGTTCTCTCAAGTATTATTTTATACTTTTTCGGGCTTGGGAGACACAAATTTATGAAAAAGTCAACCCTAGAGTCTTCTTAAGTATTTTCAGGCTCTCTAAAAATGAAAAACGTCGAGTTTCTCCTATACTGGACTCGTTAAATTTCGACAGTAAAGGACATGTTCAATTACAAACAGGAACGGACCACTCCTTCTTAGGGTTCGAATTTAAACTAAGCTGGACTCACCCGAAGGGTGAGCTTATAATCAAGCATATGTTATCCTCCTCAAGCTTGTAAAAAATAAAGAGGTACTTGCCAGAAATTGTGGGGGAAAAGAGAGAAAAGTGAGTCTGTTTATCATACTTTATAACCACTCTTGAACACGACACTTTCATTCACCTGGTTGGGAAATCCTTTACCTAACAGTTGATCAAACCATATTGAAAGTCTTCAACCGGTTTCTGGGTATTAACTTTGGGTCAATCATCACCAAACCATCTATCGTGTCGTTATGTGTTCAAGAGCTCAGTGGAAATAAGCCATTCATCTGCAAAATGTCTATCATTCATCTTGACCATCCCTGAGTCAGTCCTTGCAACTAAATTTCTTCAACTTGATCTATGATTTCGTGTTGTGGGTTTGCCTGCGACGGATCGCTTTCTATCGACTTCATCTTATTATCTAGAAAGATGATCTAGGAATCGTCAGTACCTTGAGATCTGCATGCCTCAATGGCAGGTTTCTCACCTTTGACGGCAGTTTACATCATTGACTTTCGATCAAAGGATTCCATGACATGTTCGACATTAACACATCTTATCACATTTCGTGGATTGTGTTGAGTACTTTGAGAGCCATTGTCATTATTGGTGGTTTCTCTCACGCTTGTTAACAGTTTACATCATTGACTGGTAATCAAGCGGTTTCTACCATGTTCGACTTCGACACATTCAATCGCATGGATAAAATCGTACTGTTTCGGGACGTAGAAATGAAGACCTTGGATCTAGTTTCCACCATCCAGGCTGCGAGGAAATTTGTATTCATTATATTATGGACTATTTATAAACAGATGGCTGTGTCCATACTGTGTCCACATGTGTCTGTACTTATGATGTATTACGAGATCATTCCTATATCAGAGCAGTAGTTAGTCTTTTAGTCAGTTTTCAGTCTCTCTTAGTCAGTTTTTATCTGAGTATGGGAATGCCTACCTCAGTGATGATATGATCTCATATATATATTTTGCATTGAATGTTTTACAGGTTCCAACGGGGCTCTCCGCAAGATGATCCTCGAAATGATAAAGTACTTCACTCTTCCTAAATGATAAATGAAAATCCTCATCTACTACAGACTTCGCACTTTAGGGGGCAATCTGTTATACAAAAATATCGTCACCTTGATTATTTGCAGTCAATATAGGTCTATCACCACCTATACCAGCCTCCTAAGCAAGTCTCAGACCTCATCTCTTCAAAACAAGCTTTGGAAATGAGAGAAGACATCAAAAAAGCAATGTAACTCTGGTTCCGCACTTTCTCTCACTTTTGCCTGCGGGCCCGCACCTTTTGTTCAGGATACCTGCGTACTTATACGCTCTTTATGTAAAGGGGAGGGCCCCTGTGAAAGTCAAAAGGCGCAATTTTTATCTTAAAAAACTCACTTTGCGTTAATTCTAGATGTTTCTAGAAGGAATTTTGACGTGGATTTTTCGCTCCAAAGTGGTTCATGCATCCCAAAAGAGAAGGAGCTAATCCCTTGTTAGGAGGAGCTATCCCTTTGAAGGAGGATTCTATCCCTTTGAAGAAGGACCTAGTAACTTCCCTTCATTGCACTATAAATTGAGGCATTGGGTTAGTGGCTAGAGAGGTTAGAAGCTGAACATTTTTTAGGGTAAATGCTGGTGAAATCAAGACTTCCTAGTTGAGCTTAAGAGGAGAGATCACACCTTTTTGGCTTCATTGGGGAGTGAGTGAAGCTTGTCAAAGTAAAGGAGACTTCTTGTTGGACCCTGGGAGGAGCTTGTACAGCGTCAAGGCAAAGGTTGTAAGGTTCTTCTCCTTTTGAATTAATACAATCAAGCTCATTTTTCTCAACAAGTATTTCATGTTATTTGTTTCATGGATTCCTTGACTTTCATGTTAAATATGTTTTATAATATTGGATATTCAGGTGCTATTTAATCATTTTCCTTGTTTGTGCTTGCAGGTTTGCGACAAAGGAACTTACTTGGATCAAAGGAGCGAAGGCATCTCCAAAACTTGCGTTGGACATGAGGTAGGCCTTAAACACATTTGTTTGCCATTATTTATAAAGCACATTTAGAGAAAGATAGTGTCTGGTTGGTTTGTTTGTCATTAGGT
The DNA here is from genome assembly GCA_000404065.3 of Pinus taeda. Taxonomy (NCBI): domain Eukaryota; kingdom Viridiplantae; phylum Streptophyta; class Pinopsida; order Pinales; family Pinaceae; genus Pinus; species Pinus taeda. The sequence goes on from APFE031665674.1 coordinate 5,495, forward strand.
CTTCATTAGATTCTAGGAAGGTCTGTCTTGTCTGCAAGATCGACTAATTCCGCATGACACCTTCTGGTCCAACTTCTTCCATTCTTCATCAGATACTCCTGTTGGTTTAGTACCTGGATCTACCATGATCCACTGATCTTTATCCGCCAACAGATCCTCCATATTGAGTTTCCACAACTCAAAACTCTGACCATTAAATTTCTCAATCTCTATCTTTCCACTGCTCGCCATCTTCTTTCACCACCAAAATCAATCCTGCAGATCTCCCACTAAATAGGGTCTACTAGAGGCCCAAGCTAAACCCCTCAGCAACAAAGGAATCCCATTGAAGCCAAAACAACTCTAATACCAAATGTAGGTTTTAACCCCATACAGAAATTACCTACATACGAATTCTAAAACATTGAAAATAAACAATGCGAGAGCATAACACATAAAACACATATACACAAAAATTTTCCCTTGGATCCAAAAACCGGGACTGCCCGCTTGATTTTTCATTATGTTCCTTTCAATGTTACAATACATATTTATACATGCTGAAGCATCCAATACCATGGACCGAAAACCATCGCATCCAAAACCATGGACCGAAAACCACCGCGTCCAAAACCTTGTGCGAAAAACATGCACAAAACCATAGGTAGGTCCGTAGAACCTAATATAGGGTCCCAAAACCAAAATTTTCCGGGGTTCCACCTCGGACCCCATAGAGTGGGGTTACTTGCACCCCTCAAACCCCCTGTGACTCCCCCCGCTACGCAATCGACACAACGAAGGGGGGCTCCACCCCTGTTCTAACCCCCCGGTTAACTACATGGGCTAGTCATGGAAAGAATATAACACAACCCAACACTCTGATTCCTGCAATAATTTCATTACTGGAACCCCTAGGGAAGTGGGAAAAACAACATCAACTCCATAAACCAATTGGAAAGGAGACATCCCAATTGATTTTTTTGTACTTACCCTGTTAGCCTATAATGCATTGATTAAATTCTTATGTTAAGTCCTTTTGTTCTCTTGCAAGAACTTCTTTATGATATTCACTAAGCTCTTATTAGAGGACTCAGCCAGATCATTATCTTATGGGTAATAGGAAGTAGAGTGACCAAATACAATACTATATTTATTACAGAAATCAATTAACTTCCTAGAAATAAATGAAACAACATTATCAATAATAATCTTAGGAGGACAACCAAATCTTGAGAGAATGTTACTTTCTAGGAATTGAAAAATAACTGAATATGTGGCGTTCCGGGTTAGAATTTCTCTATCCATTTAGTGAAATAATATGTTCTTGTTAAGATCCATTTTTTTTGAGCTGATGAAGCTGGATGAATCTCCTCGACAAAGTCTAACCCCCACTCCTGAAATGGAACCTCCACTGAAAGAGGTTTAAGGGGTAATGGTAAAAGTTTTTTTTCCACTTCAAATATCTGATACTTATGACAACTAAAAACCCTTTTGTCAACATCGGCAAACAATATAGAGTAGTAGAAATGACTCTCAAAATTGTATTAGATGTGGTTTTCTAGAAGAGATTCCCTCCATAGTCACCTTTGTGGAATTCCTCCATTATCTTATGTGTGTCATCTTCCAACAAATAGTTCAACAATATTCCTCCTGAATCTTTCCAACATAAATACTGATCTAGAATGCAAAATTGGACAACTTTCAACTTAAGAAACCTTGCTTTTAGTTTTGTTAAACTAGGTGGACCTTGTAGGTGCTGCAAAACATATACTATATCGGTGTACCAAGGGGAAGATAGGAACCTTTATGACACTTGTTGAACAACTTCTTCATCATCGTTTTCTGACTGAGCATCAATGAAATTAATGTCCAATGCATGTACATTTGACCCAACCATCATTTTGGCCAACCCCTAACCCTTTATCAATTTAGTGGGCTTATTTTCAATATCATATTCCAAAATGACCGCTATCCACTTACCTATCCTTCCTTCTGGGTCAGTATGGGTGAGAATCTCCTTTACTACAACATTAGGAACAAAGGAATTTATGTGAGAATGCAATTTGTAAACCCTGAAATCCTTGAAATATTTCACTAATGAAAAATATTTGTTCTCCATTATGTTATATTTTAGAGAAGTGTCCATTAAACCCCCACTAAATAATGTATAGACTGCTCATGGTCCTCTTGATTTTTCTGCATCAATACTGCTACAATAGTGTGCTTCGAGGCAGAGGAGAAAATAATGAAACCTTTGGTGTGGTCAAGACTAGACAAAACAAGAGTATGAGTTAAGGATGACTTTACCTCATTGAATGACCTCCTTTATTCAATAGTCCATTTGATTTCACTATCCTTTCTTAAAATATTTGTGATGGCCCTTATGATTTCAACAAGATTTCGAATGAATTTCATCAGAAAATTAATCCTGCTAATAAAAGAACACACCTCCTTTTTATTCCTTGGGGTATCAATCTTCTGAATTGCATCAATTTTTCTTGGGTCAACTCTGATGCCATATTTTGAAATTATGTGTCCAAGTATCTTACCTTCATCCATTCCAAAAGGGAATTATTTGGGTTCAAAGAGATACCATAATTCTTGCACTTCTTAAAAACAATCTTCAAATGTTGCAAGTGATCTTCATCAAATTTAGAGTACACAGTAATGTCATCAAGATAAATAACAATAAACTAATATTTCTCATGAGCAAAAGTGATGTGCATAGCCCTCTAGAAGGTTTCCCCTACATTCATTAGTCCAAAAGGCATATTTACATGCACAAATTCCCCCCATGGCATAGTTAAAGTTGTTTTATCCTGATCTTTTGGATGTACCAAAACCTAATTGTATTCGGAGAAGCCATCAAGTAATGAAATCCTCCTAGAACCAACTACCCACTGCAATATGTGATTCATATTTAGAAAGGGTTAATTTTCTTTTAGAATCACCTTATTAAGGTTTTTGAAGTCAACACATAGTCTTATCTCTACCTTCTTTTTCCTCACTGGAACTAAATTTGATAGTCACTTGGGAAATCTTAAAGGGACAATAATCTTTGCATGAAAAAAAATTCTTACCTCCTTCTCAATTAGGGGTAGAAAAATAGGGTTGATTGTCCTTAGATTTTTATTAAATGGCTTCTGACCTTCCTTGATAGGAATGATGTGTTGGATGATGTTCTTATCATAGGATTTTAAGTCTTCATACCCCCATGCAAAGACATTATAATACTCTTTCATGAGACCAATATATTTCTTCTTTTATTAAGGATATAAATGTTTAGAGAGTTTCACATATTTAAGTTTTTCTTTAGTTCCTATGTTACAGTATTCCGCTTCAGTCTCAGTAGGTAGTATTTTAGGCTTATGAGCCACATCATTGTCATCAAACAGTTCCTCTAGTGGGACTAAGCCTCTTGGGATCACATTATCCTTCAGTTGTAAAATTTCAAGGTCTTCTTCATGCTTTTAAATAGTCTCCCTAATTTGATTTATGTAATATTCCTCTTTATCATCATCAAAATTGTTTCCTTCATCAATCCGCAGATTTGGAAATTCTCCTTTCATTTGCAAAAAATTGTCTAGTTGTTTATCACTATGAAAAACTTGCCAATACTTGATATTGTCTGGGATAGCTGGCCTGTGTGTAGCTTCAATATCATACTTCTTGTTTTGATGAACAATAATCTTAAATGTACTTACTAAGGTGGCCAACACATCAACAAATGCATTCTGATATCTAGGAATTACGGACAAATTGTATTCTTGAAAACATTGTAGAAAATCTAAAACAACATTTATATATGCCCTCATTCTAGGGTGCTTGGTTTGATACTCACCTTAAATTTTCTTAATGATCAATTTTGAGTCCCCATGGACTAAAATCCTTTTGGTTCCCGACCTTTTCAATAGTTGTAGTCCCAAAATCAGTGCCTCATATTCAACAACATTGCTTGTGCATTTGAAAGAAATTTTATAAGAATAGGTCGTTAACTTGCCTACTTTTGGGCTCATAATCCATACACCAACTCCAACCCCTTCCTTACTGCCTTCTTCATAAAATTCCATGTTCCATATGTCTTCTTCATCATCACTGGGCTCTAATTTTTCTTTTAGCATTTTACCTACATTCTCTTGTGATTTGTTGTCTCTTTTTTACCATCTTCGTCCAAACATATATCATTATAAAGTATGAATGAATCCATATCTGAATGTACAGAATAAACAGGATAATTATTTGGTTTATCTTGGTTTCTTACCATGTACTTCATGAAATTTTCCCTATACAATTTTCTTGGTTGTCTGAACACCGAGATAGTAGCATATGCCATGTCCATTTGCAGAGAACCCTTCAATTTTGCACCCCAAGATCTTGATAACAACATAGCAGTTATAGGAGGAATTTAATCTATAGCTACATCCATAATTATGATTTTAGCTAGAATTTGAGTAAGAGTAACACACAAATCCTTAATCAAACCCAATAATTTTACTTTATTGGAATCAAAAGAGAAAATATATTTGTAAGGGCTTGTAATATCCAAACCAAAATTTTCCATGACAACCTTTGGCATTCAATTGTGTGAAGCACCTAAATTTGACATGGGATTGTGAAGAATTAAATCATTTATATTCAAGCTCATGTAGATTAATGACACATTTCCATCTTGAGAACCTTCTTCGACTTAAGGACCAAACAAAAGCTCCAAGTGATCATAATTCATGTTCACAGTGTGTGAAACATCTCCAACTTTCAATGCTTTGATAATATGACTTCTTTATAGTCCATTCTTAATCAATTTAGTAAATGTGGTATAAATTTTGAGTTTTGATATCTCATTTTCCAACCTAAAGGATGACTGACCCTTTTCTACTTCTTTTCAGGAATCTCCATTGGAGGATCAGTTTTCTTCTAACTTGTAGAAGGTGCACAAGCTTGGGATTTCTTTGGAGGATTGACTGACACCTTTCTATTTCTCAAATTATATTGTTTTTGTACCTCCAAAACTACATTTTGATACCCCTTCTTATACTCCTATGATTCTATAGACTTGACATCTTTCCATGATTGTGAGAAAAAATCTTACTCCTCTTCTATTAAAAAGATGGTGTCATGTGTTTCCCAAAAATAATGAATGCGATATTGAACTCGATCTTGATCTTTTGTTGTTATTTACTCATCTTCTACATAGTTCTCTTGAAAAGGTGGTATGATATTCAACTGATCAGTTGGATTATTTCACTCTCTTTGTTTAATTTGAATTTGTTTCCTTTTGAAATTAGCATTTTTGATTTGGGGACATCCCTATAGTTCTCTTGCAACAACTCTATCTGTTAGAGTCATTATCTCCATGGTTTTCACCAAAGTATCCAACTTAGCATTTGATGATGTATAAGGCTCCTCCTTGATAGTTACCCTCTTTTCAGTCTTGAACTTGGATTTCTTGGCCATGTTAGCCTCTACATTGGCATCATTCTTTTGCATTTCTTCCAACGTAGTTGTGTTTCTTTCCCTTAATTGGTGAGCCATATCAGCATCAAATCCATCCAAATAGCGAAGTGGGGCCAAAACTCATGGAGGGTTTATTTATGCTAGGATATAATTATAAACATTATTAAATCTGATTGAGAAATCCTTGACTAATTCTCCCAGAGCTCTCCTCAATTTTTCATATTCTGCTAGTATTGAAGAGGGTTATTTTTTACTTCCCATCTAGAAAGGAAACATTATTGAAACTATTTAAGATTAGCAATATTTCCTGCTGCTAGTCCCTTGTACCATTTTCTCACTTCCTTAGCAAGGCTTCGGGTAAAGAGCCTCATCATAAAATCATCATGATCAACTTATTCAAGATCTACAAAGTAATTCTTTTTTTCTATGTGTTGTTGTGTTGTAGTGGGTCCAGTGGCATTAAATAGAGGAAGATGTTGCCCATAATTATGTGCCATATCATTCAATGGTGCTTGCAATATCAGTGGAGTATAATGAGCTGCCATGATTGTGGTCTGAGATGTTGTTCTAGCTATTGTACTAGATAATGAAGGTGAAAAATATCGTGGATATGTGATCTGCTAGGTTGTTGTGATGGAAGGAGTAAGGATAGTAGATATAATCAGTGCTGAATAGTATGGAGGATTCAAAGGTAAGGTATATAAGGGGGAAAAATGTGTTGGGATAGACTGCTAAAATATAGGTGACTTCTCAATAGCCTCATGAAGTTGATGAATGTATGGTTTTATTTTAGATTCATCAATGACCATCTTAGACACAAAATATACAGATTTGGATCTAAAAATACTTCGCTGAAATTGCAGATCAAATTCAAAGTCTTCAATTGTTACAATACTTTTAGGAAGAGTGTAAGATCTCTCTAGAGGGCTATTACTTGCTTCACCTTCTTCAAACATCTTCTTTCTAAGAAATTTATTAGGATCACTTACAACTTCAGGGGGGGTTAGGATCTGGGTGTGATCTTGTATGGATCTTTCTAGAATCTAGATTTCCAAGAAAACTTATTACAACTAGGTCTAAACACAATTTCTAGGTGAAAATTTCAGCCTAATGATTCCTAACTCACTGTCACCCACATGAACTAGGATTAAGCTATTCAAATAAAGTTTTTACCAGGGAAAATTTAGCTTTCGTTCCCCGACAACTATGCCAGAATGTTAGCACTCCGTAAATTTCCCTAGGTTGAAGAGAGAAACTTCAAAGGTAACCATAGAACCAATTTTAGGCTAGAATCTAGCCCTTCTAGCCTTGGAGAGGGCTCTCTCACTTAACTTATTCAACTAATAAGATATTAGGCTAGGTATAGTGCTCAATAATGTTTGATTTTCAAAATTTTCCTGGTAAGAAAGGAGACAGATCTGTTGGGTATGGAGTTAGGTCAAATTGATTATTCTTCCAATGATAAGATGAAGAGAGAAAGCATTTTTTCCAAAATGGAAAGGTAGGCAATATTTATGATGGAACTAATTTGTTGCAGGAGGGTGAGTGTGAGAAAAATGGTAACAACACAAAGAGTATCAAATTGTAGATAAATTTTAAATGTTTCTTTTAGGAAGAAAACATTGATCACTTGGTAAAACTAAATCAGAGCACCTTTTAGACGAATTTTGAGCTAAACATCTAGTTCTTCCAAGCATGAAGACATACATTCAAGAGATGTAAAAATAAAAGATAAACTTACAACAAGAATTAATCATATCACCATCAATATCTGACACATGAATCCCTACAAATCACCTTGTGTCTTTCTTTCACTAGCAAATAATATTCAGAAAATACAGTGCACACAAAGTCTGTTTGTCTCTAATATGACCAAAATTTTGCTCAATTACATTTACATCATAAGATAGAAAAAAATCATTCATCTATGACCTCTAGGGGTCGAATTCCACATTTTGATTTTTGTTTCTAATTTTTGCAAGGAAAATAGAACTGATTTCCAGAGTCTAGGAACTACACAACTAGATCTTTTTAAAGCACTTTTACATTGACTTCTAAGCCTCAAAATGCGTTGACGGGTTACTAATGGATTTATTACAATTAATAATACTCGACAAAAAAATACATGATTCTTTGACCAAGATAAGTTGATCAAACAAAACTTTGTCTGGAAGTGCAACGCAACTTCTTCAGAAAAGAAAAAACGCAACACACAAAAACATAGTGCTTGATATTTTATATGCTTCTGGTTTCTTCTTGAGTTTCTTGATGGCTCCAAAACCTACAATGAACCTACACATGGACACCTTAACCTTCATAAATTTTGATTTAGCATAAAATACCTCAAAATCCGACAAATCCTCCAGTAAGAAAAAACACAATGCTTTCTTTAGAAATGCAACACCATCTTTTTCTTATGGTTTAAGTGATGAAGATGTTTGAATTCAAGCTACACATACTGATGATGATACTAAAAATGTAAATACCTTACCATATACCCTATTTCAATCTTCCCTTCTTTAATTCCAAGTGTCCACCTTCGCTCCAAAAACCCTAATGATAAACTACAAAGCTACTTCTTGAAAATAGATTCAGAGTTCTAACTAGATATGAAAAAATGTCATCTGGAAACCAACCCTACAAACATGTGTAACTTAAGTAAGAGACAATTTTTTTTTGTTACTTTACCCTTTCCAACATTTAGATGTTGGTTGCCTTAGTCAATAGGTCTATTTTTCCCCTATATTTCTTTTTCAATTCGTTGAATTGTTGTTTAGTGGCTCTTAGTTCTTTCCTCATAGATATGTTATGCCTGCATACATTCTCCATTTTCCTATGAAGTGGAAGGGTTCTACTCAACATATAGTTGGCATCATCCATGGCTAGGTGATATATGTCCATAAGATCACTCAGTTTCTTCTTCATCCTTTCGTCTTGTTGCTTGCATTCATCCATCATTCTGTGAGCCTCCTTTAGTTATACTTTTAACCTTTTAAAAGTGTGTTTCCCCTCATCTACCTCCATCTTCTCCTCTTCCACTGTCTTCTCTTCTTGGATTTGATGCTTCTTAGAAGAGGACCTTATAATCCTAGCTACTGGTATTTCCACCTTCTTAACATCTTCTTTGATTAATTTATCTTTTCCATTGGACTTAACAACAATTGGAGAAGCTTTAACCATAGGCACACCTTCACTAGGTTGAGTTACTTTTTCTAAAATAACTTTTTCCAGTGGCCTATTTTCTTGTTGAAAATGTGCAATCGCGAAATGGGCCTTCTTCAATTATTCTTGCAATTTTGCAACCTCCCTAACTTCATCATCAATCACTTCTAATTTTGGTGTGGTCTCAAATGTCTGATCCAAGGGCAACCTTTTGGAAACAGACCTAGTGAGAGGTTTCTTAGAGGCAACTACCACCTTTGGAGAAAATTGTAGTTTCTTGCCTCTCTTTTTTCCTATAGAATACACTATAGGTGAGGGCCTCTTCACTGAGATTCCAAATGGTGATTTAATGTCCTTTACCACTACTGAAGGTGTCTCTTTCTTGCTATGATTTTCCAACAGATACTCCTTTGGCATAATGGACCCAAATTCCTTGTTTTTGTACTCAGGTCTCAAATAATCTCTATAACATTTGATATCAAGGGGCATGTCCTTGGACCATTGTTCCCCCTAGAGGGGAATATCTATCACAGATTCTATTATGATCTCTATGACTGGAAAAGTAAGTGTTCCAATATTAACCTCTATCCATTAAAGCTTTTGGCAAACTCCTTGGTCAATTGTGAATTGTACCCTTGAATTTTTTCACAAAACCGCATACACCCCACCTACTCAAAATCCATTCTAATAGCTCGGTTTGAGTTGATGTATGAGAGATCTTGTGGTTAAAAATGGACAATAACACCTCGCTTGTGTTTCTTTTCCTCTGGAGTTAACATGAATTTGTTTTGCAGCAGTGAATATTCTAGGGTTTTAAAGCAACTTGTTTTGTGCAACATTATAAGACTAATGAAAATTTGGAATCTTCAAATTAAACCTCTGATGATGATTAAGAAGAAAACTCTAATCAAAGACTAATGGACACAAAATTTCTCCAGAAAAGAAACCTTGAAATAACTTGCGAATTTTGATACTGGTGGTAGAAAATATATAGGGACAGGCGCAGTGCCAGAAACTCAATGCACAAAGAAATAAGTTTTCTAACACTTTTTAAGCACAAACACTTAGGGAGAGCAGCTTCAATTCAATTTTAAAACTATGGCTTACGTTGCATGTGGAGGATACAAAGAGAAAAACATGGATTTTGCAGCGAAAAATGCAAAATATGGAGAACTGTGTGGAAGCACAACAACTAGGAGACAACACAACAAAATAGGCAGAAGCACAATGATTTCAAAAATGTAGCGAGGATGAAATTATCTATCTTCCAATATTTCTATCATTTTTTCTAGCTCATACATGCAATTTGGGGATTCATTTAGGATTGAGAAACAAAGATAAGCTTGGATTTGCACCTCTGAAGGAGAGTTGACCACCTGTTTATGAGAAATGTAGCACTGTGTAGAAAGGTAGCACCCCTGCCTCCTTTGCACAACAAACCAACAAGAGCACACCAAAAGATTTCAATGGAAATGAAGAAGAACTGAGAGATTTTGAATGAAGGAAGCAATTCAAATAACCTTCCAAAGTAGCCTGAAATGAAGTTGATGGCAGAAATCCTAGTTTCAAATCATAATTATGAATGCATAGCACCACGTTTGGAAACGCGGTGCATGGAAAAACACATCAGATCAACCTTTTTACTGTTGTATGCTTTTTGAAGTCATGAATACTCATCAAATGACATCTAAAATGACTAAAAAAACCTCCAAATATATGCCCAATCCTTTCTCATGGTTTCTTTGATGTAATCTTGATCACTAGATTTAGGTAACTAACTTATGATGAACAAAATTTTGATGACATAACCCCTCACTACTCTTCCATGGTGACCCAATGACTCCCTAGGATAAGCCCTTTAATAATTAAACTTCATGGCATTAGAAATGTTAACTTTTAGCAACACAGACAAACTTTACATGACACTTAATCCAAATCTAGACCTCTTTAAACCATAATACTTAGGCCATCATGACTGATATTTACAAATTGACCTGAGATAAATATAAAGACTAACACTACCAATATTCCTATAACATAGGACCCTAACATAGGCTCCAATGGGGATGCAATCCTTCCTATGAGGTTCCAAGAACACCGTAGACTAGTAGCCTTATCCATTGGGCACTTTATTGAATTGTAAATTTGACTCTCAACTGACGAAGATTGACTTGACTGTTATTACATATGGTAGCAACTCATCAGAACCATAGGGGCTTCACTTCAGGTTTCAAATTTTGATGGAAACCACCCACAACTGCAGCATTGAAAATCAAAATGGTATGTACAATGATGTGTTCAAACCAGTTGAATTCAAGTAAAATAGTTCTTGATTAGCCTGTCATTAACAGGCCCTCCATTAAGTAGTTCCCCTATCAAGTCTTTTAACAGATAAGCAATATTTCCATGGAAATTTTCAATTTTATAAGATCCCTTCCACATACTTTAAATTTTTCTATGCTTTCCCTTCTCTTCATTTCTAGCATCTGATTTCAGCACAAGGTCATCAATCTAAAAATCATTAGCATTTATCCTTTTATAATGAGCTGTCTTAAACTTATCCTGGATCATCTAAGTGTTATTATAGACCTCCTCTCTAGTCTACTACAATTGTATCATTTGATTAATCCTCCTCTGTATATCATTTGGTTCTACCTTTGCTTCCTGTAATAATTTCATTAGTAAAACCCCTAGGAAAGTGGGAAAAACAACATCAACTCCATAAACCAATTGGAAGGGAGAGATCCCAATTGATTTTTTGGTACTTACCCTATGAGCCCATAATGCATTAATTAACTTATTATGCCAAGTCGTTTTGTTCTTTTGCAACAAATTATTTATAATATTCACTAAGCTCTTATTAGCGGACTCAACTAAACCATTACCTTGTGGGTAATAGGCGGTAGAGTGACCAAGTACTATATTATATTTATTACAGAAATCAATCAACTTCCCAGACTTAAATGCAATAGCATTATCAGTGATAATATTACGAGGAAAACCAAATATTTAGAGAATGTTACCTACCAAGAATTTAATAATGATTGAATCTATGGCCTGCCTGTTTGAAATTGCTTATCCACTTAGTGAAATAATCTGTGGCTGTTAAATCCATTTTTGTTGAGCTGATGAAGTTGGATGAATCTCCCTGATAAACTCTAACCCCCATTGCTGAAATGGAACCTCCACTGAAATATGTTTAAGGGGTAATGGTAAAAGTTTCTTTTTCCCTTCAAATATTTGACACTCGTGACAACTAGAAACCCTTTTGTCAACAATGACAAACAATGTAGGCCAATAGAAATTGGATCTCAAAATTTTATTGGCTTTGGTTTTCCATAAAATATTCCCTCCACATCCACCTTCATGGAATTCCTCTATTATGTGACTCATCTTCCAACAAATAGTTCAGAAATATTCCTCCTGAATTCTTCCAATATAAATACTGATCTAGAATTAAAATTTTGATAACTTTCAACTTAAGAAACCTTTATTTTGTTTTTGTTAAACCAAGTGGATCTTGTAGGTGCTGCAAAACATAGATGATATCAATGTACCAAGGGGAAGAGAGGAATCTTTCTAATATGTTCAAACATATTCTTTATCATCATTTTCTGACTGAACAACAATGAAATTAATGTCCAATGCATGCAGATTTGACTGAACCATCATTTTGGCCAACCCCTGACCCTTTATCAATTTATTGGGCTTAATTTCAATATCATATTCTAAAATTACTATTATCCACTTACCTCTCCTTCCTTGTGGATTGGTTTGGGTGAAGATATCCTTTACTACAACATTAGGAACAAAGGAAATTATGTGAGAATGCAATATGTAAACCCTAAATTCTTCAAATCTTTCACCAATGAAAAAGCTTACTTCTCCATTATGTTATATTTCAAACCAGTGTCCCTTAAACCCCAACTAATGAATGTTATAGGCTTCTCGTGATCCTCTTGATTTTTCTACATCAATATTGTTGCAATAGTGTGCTCTGAGGCAAAGGAGAAAATTATGAAATCTTTAGTGTAGTCGAGACTAGCCAAAATAGGAGCATGAGTTCAAGTTTACTTTACCTCATCAAATGACCCCTTTACTTCAACAATCCATTTGATTGCACTATCCTTTCTTAACATATTTGTGATAGCCCTTATGATTTCAAAAATATTTGGAATGAACCGCCTTAGAAAATTTATCTTGCCAATAAAAGACTTCACTTCCCTTTTATTCCTTAGGGTATCAATCTTCTGAATTGCCTCAATTCTACTTGGGTCAATTCTGACGCCATATTTTGAAATTATGTGTCCTAGTAACTTACCTTCTTCTATTCTAAAAAGGGACTTCTTTGGGTTCAAAGAGATACCATACTTCTTGCACTTCTTAAAAACAATCTTCAAATGCTACAAGTGATCTTCATCAAATTTAGAGTACACAGTATTGTCATCAAGATAAATAAAAATAAACCTGTCTTTCTCATCAACAAAAGTGATGTCCATATCCCTCTAAAATATTTCCCCTTCATTCATTAGTCCAAAAGAAATCTTTACATACATAAATGTCCCTCATGGCATAATGAAAGTTGTTTTATCCTGATCATCCAGATGCATGAAGACCTGATTGTATTAAAAGAATCCATCAAGTAAAGAAATCCTCCTAGAACCAAATACTCGCTGCAATATGTGATCCATCTTTGGCAAGGGGTAATTTCCTTTGAGAGACACCTTATTAAGGTTTCTGAAGTAAACACACAGTCTTATCTCTCTCGTTCTTTTCCTCACTGGAACTAAATTTGACAGCCATTTGGAAAACCTTAAAGGGACAATAATCTTTGCATCAAATTTTTTTCTTACCTCCTTCTCAATTAGGGGTAGCAAAATAGGGTTGATTCTCCTTAGCTTCTTCTTAAATGGTTTCTGACCTTCCTTCATAGGAATGATGTGTTGAGTGATGCTCTTATCATATGCTTTTAAGCCTTCATAAAAGACATCAAGATACTCTTTCACGAGATCAATATATTTCTGCCTTTCTTCAAGACCTAAATATTTAGAGAGTTTCACAATTTTAGGTTTCTCTTCAATTCCTATGTTACAATCTTTCACCTCGGCCTTAGTAGGTAGAATTTTAGGCTTATGAGCCACATCATTGTAATCAAACAATTCCTATAGTGGGACTAAGCCTCTTGGGATCACATTATCCTTCAACTGTAAAATTTCAAGGTCTACTTGAAGCTTGTTAAGATTCTCCCTGGTTTGATTTATGTAAGGTTCCTCTTTATCATCATCAAAACTATTTCCTTCATCAATGTGTATATTTGAAAATTATCCTTTCATTTGCAGAAAATTGTCCAGTTGTTTACCGTTATCAAAAAATTTCCAATACCTTATATTGTCTGGGGCAACTGACCTATGTTTAAATTCAATCTCATACTTATTGTTTGGATGAATGGGAATGTTAAATGTACTTACTGAGGTGGACAATGCATCGGTAATTGCATTATGATCTCTAGGAATCAATGACAAATTGTATTCTAAAAACATTGCTGAAAGTCTAAAACAAAATTTCTATATGCCCTCATTCTAGGGTACTTGGTTTGATACTCACCTTTAATTTTCTTAATGATCAGTTCTGAGTTGCAATGGATTGAAATCCTTTTGGTTCCTAACCTTTTCAAGCAATTTTATAAGAATATGTCTTTGACTTGCCTACTTTCGGGCTCATAATCCATACACTAACTCCAACCCCTTCATTACCGACTGCTCCATAATAATCCATGTTCCACATGCCTTATTCATCATCATCGGGTTCTGCTTTTTCTTCCAACATTTTACCTACATTCTCTTCTGATTTTTTGTCCCTATTTTGACCATCTTCCTCCAAACATATATCATTATAATTATGAATGAATCAATATCTGAATGTACAGAATAAATAGTATAATTGTTTGGTTTATCTTGAATTCTTACCATGTACTTCATGAGAGTTTCCCTATACAACTTTCTTGGTTGTTTAAACACCAAGATAGTAGCAAATGACATGTCTATTTGCAGAGAACCCTTCAATTTTTCACCCTAATATATCGATAACAACATACCATATTTTGGAGGAATGTTAGCTAAAACTAAATCCATAACTATGCTTTTAGCTGGCATTTGAGTAAGAGTAACACACAAATCCTTAATCAAACCCAAGCATTTTACTTTACTAGAATCAAAAGAGAAAATATCTTTGTAAGGCCTTGTAATATCTAAACCCAACATTTCCATGACAACCTTTGACATTAAATTGTGTGAATCACTTGAATCTAACATGGCATTGTGAAGGATTAAATCATGTAGAACAGTGGCACATTTCCATCTTGAGAACCTTATTCGACTTCAGTACCAAACAAAAGTTCCACATGATCATAATTCAACCTCACATTATTTGAAATATCTCCAAATTTCAATGCTTTGATAATTTGACTTATGTATACTCCATTCTTAATCAGTTCAGTAAATGGGATACAAATTTTTGTTTTTGATATCTCATTTTCCAAACTAATGGATGATTGACCCTTTTCTGCTTCTTTGGTGGATGCATCTTTATTTTTAGGAATCTCCTTTGGAGGATCAACTTTATTCTAACTTGCAGAATTTGCATAAGCTTGGAATTTATTCGGAGGATTAATTGCAACCTTTCTATTTCTCAAATTATATTGTTTTTGTACCTCCAAAACTGCATTTTGATAACCCTTCTTATACTCCTATGATTTTGTAAACATGAAATCTTTCCATTATTGTGAGAATTTTTTTTTCTTCTCTTCTCTTAAAAATATGGTGTCATGTGTTTCACCAAAATAATGAATGTGATCTTGAACATAATATTGATTATCTGTTGTTATTTCCTCCTCTTCTACATAGTTATCTTGAAAAGGCGGTCTAATCTGCTATTGATCAGCTAGATTCCTCTACTCTATTTGTTAAATTTGAATTTTTTTCCTTCTAAAATTAGGATTTATGATTTGGGAACCTCCCTTTAGTTCTCTTGCAACAAATCTATCTGTTAGAGTCATTCTCTCCATCATCTTCTACATGGTTTTCACCAAAGCATACAACTTAGTATTCAATGATGTAGAAGGATCCTCCTTGATAGTTACCCTATTATCAGCCATCAACTTGGCTTTCTTGGTCAACAAGTTAGCCTCTACACTGACAACATTATTTTACGTTTATTCTAAGGTAGTTGGGTTTCTTTCCCTTAATTGGTAAGCCATATCAACATCGAATCCATCCGTATAGCGAAGTGGTGCCAAACCTGGTGGAGGATTTATTTATGCTAGGATAGAACTATAAACAATATTGAATTTGATAGAGAAATCTTGGACTGATTCTCCTGGAGCTCTCCCTAAATTTTCATACTTTGCTAGTATTTGAAGAGGGTTCCTTTTGACTTCCCATCTAGAAAGGAAAAGTTATTGAAACTATTGAATATTATAAATATTGCCTGCTTCTAGTCCCTTGGACCATTTTATAACTTCTCCAGTAAGGCTTTGGGAAAGGGCTTCATTTTAACATCATAATGATAAACTTCTTCAAGATCTGCAAAGTCATTCATTTTTTCTATGTGTTGTTGTGTTGTAGTGGGTCTAGTTCCATCAAATAGAGGTAGGTACTTCCCATAATTATGTTGCATATCATTCCGTGGTGCATTCAAGATCAGTGGAGCAGAACGAGCTACCATGATTATGGTCTGAGATGTTGTTGTTCTAGCTGTTGTACTTGATAATAAAGGTGAAAAATATGGTCGAACTATGATTTGTTGTGTTGTTGTGATGGAAGGAGTAAGGACAATAGATATAATCGGAGTTGAATAGTATGGAGGATTCAAACGTAAGGTAGACAGAGGAGAAAAATATGTTGGGACATCTTGCTGAAATATAGTTGACTTCTTAGTAGCCTCGTGCAATTGACTAACCAAATGCTCAAGCTTACAATATTCCTGTAAAATTTCTCTATCAAAGTTTGAAATGCCAACTTTTTGAGATGGAATGTATGGATTTATTTCAGATTCGTCAATGACTATCTCAAAAACTAAAGATTCATATTTGGATATCAATAGATTTTGCTTAAATGAAAAAGCAAGTTCAATGTCATCAATTGTTACAATACTTTCAGGAAGAGTGTAAGATCTCTCTAGAGGGCTATTACTTCACCTTTTCAAACCTCTTCTTTCCAATAAATTTTTCAAAATCACTTACAATTTCAAGGGGGGTCAAGATTTGAATGTGATCTTGTATGGATCTTTCTAGAAGCTATATTTTCAAACATATTGATTACATCTAGGTCTAAACACAACTTCTAGGTGAAACTTTCAGCCGAATGGTTCCTAACTCACTATCACCCATGGGAACTAGGATTAAGATTTTCAAATAAAAGTTTTTACCAGGGAAAACTTAGCTTACGTTCCTCGTCAATGGTGCTAGAATATTAGCACTTTGTAAATTTCCATTGCTAAAGAGAGAAACTTTAAAGGTAATCACAAAACCATTTTTAGGCTAGAATCTAGCCCTTCTAGACTTGGAGAGGGATCTATAACTTAGGTTATTCAACTATTCAGATATTAGGCTAGGTATAGTGCTCAATAAGGTATGATTTTCAAAGGTTTGCTTGTAAGAAAGGAGACAAATCCATTTGGCACGAAGTCATGTCAAATTGATTATTTGTCCAATGATAAGATGAGGAGAGAAAGGGTTTTTCCAAATAGGCAAGGTAGGAATATTGATGATGAAATTGATTCGTTGTAGGAAGGTGAGTGTGAGAAGAATGGAAACAACACAAAGAGTATCAAACTGTAGATAAATTTTGGATGTTTATTTTAAGACGAAAACATTGATCACTCGGTAAAACTAAATCAAAGCACCTTTTAGATGAATTCTGAGCTAAACATCTAGTTCTTATAAGAATGAATACATACATTCAAGAGATGTAAGAACAAAAGGTAAAATTACAACAAGAAGGAAGCATAACACCATCAAGATCTGACACATGAATCCCTACAAATCACCTTCTATCTTTCTTTCACTGGAAAATTTCTTTTATAAAATACAATGCACACAAAGTATCTTTCTCTCCAATATGACCAAATTTTTCTCAATTACATTTACATCATAAAATATACAAAAATTAGTCACTTCTAACCTCTAGTGGTCGAATTCCTCATTTGGATTACTGTTTCTAATTTCTGCAAGGAAAATAGAGCTGATTACTAGAGTCTAGGAACTGCACAACTAGATATTTTTTAAGCGCTTTTATGTTGACTTGTAAGCCTAAAAATGAGTTCATGAGTTACTGATGAATTTATTAGAATTCCTATTACTTGAAAACAATTACATGATACTTTTAACGATATAAATCGGTCAAACAAAACTCTGTCTGGAAGCGCATCACTCCAGCTTATTTAGAAAAGCAAAAATGTAGTGCACAAAAACAAAACACTTGATAGTTTAGATGCTTCCGACCACTTCCTGAGCTACTTCATGGCTCCATAACCTAAAAATGAGCCTGCATTTGGACACCTTCCCCTTCAAAAAGTTTTCTTTACCATAGAATACCTCAAAATCTGACAAATCCTCCAATAAGCAAAAAACAACGCGTGCTTCGGAAATGCAACACCATCTTCTTATTATGGTTTCAGTGATGAAGATGTTTATAGTAAGTGACACATATTGATGATGATACTAACACTCTAAATACCTCATCATATATCCCATTTAAAGATTCCCTTAAAAAATTCGAAGTGTCCACCTTCACACCAAAAACTCCAATGCTAACTAGGGCACAAAATGATACACAATTGCTTCTTCAAAATAGATTTAGAGTTATGACTAGATCTGCAACAATGTCATCTGGAAACCAACCCTACAAACATGCATACTTTAAGAGATAAAAAATAAAATTTTGTTACTTTACCCTTTCCAACATTTAGACCTTGGCTACCTTAGCCAATATGTCTAGTATGCCCTATATTTCTCTTACAATTCATTTAACTATTGTTTAGTGGCTCTTAGTTATTTCCTCATAGATATGTTCTACCTGCATACATTCTTCACTCTCCTATGAAGTGGAAGGGTTCTAATCAACATATATTTGGCATCATCCAGGTTTGCGTGATAGATGTCCATAAGATCTCCCCATTTCTTCCTCATCCTTTTATCCTATTGCTTGAGTTCAACCATCTCTCTGTGACTCTACTTCAATTGTCTTCTTAACCCACTCTCATCTACCTCCATCTTCGCTTCTTGCACTATCTTCTCTTATTGGATTTGAAGCTTCTTAGAAGAGGATATCGTAATCCTAGTCGCTAGTATTTATGCCTTCTTAACATCTTCTTTGATTACTTTCTCTTCTACCTTGGAATTAACAACAACTAGTGTAGCTTTAACCATAGGCACATCTTCACTATGTTGAGTTGTTTTTCAAGAATAACTTTCTTCAGTTGCCTATTTTCTTGCGGCAACTATGCAATCATGAAATGGGCCTTCTTCAATTGTTCTTACAATTCTGCAACCTCACTGCTTTCATTGTCAATCACTTCGACTTCTGGTATGGTCTCCATGGTCTCAAGTTTCTGCTCTAAAGGTAGCCTTCTAGCAGCAGAACTAGTGTGAAGTTTCTTAGGGAAGCTACCACCTCTAGAGAAAATTGTAGTTTCTTTCCTTTTGTTTTTCCTGTAGACTGCACTGTAGGTGAGGGCCTCTTCATTGATCTTCCAACTGGTGATTTAATGTCCTTTACGACTACTGAAGGTGTCACTTTCTTGCTCATTGAACTAGCTGGCACATCATCCACTAAACTTGCAAAATCAACAATATCTACCATGATATATTTCTCTTACTTAACTCCTCCAAAACTAACAACTTAGTTAGGATAAGATGAAACAAACTAGGCTCCAATTGACTTTTTTTTCCCTGTACCTTATGTGACATCTTACAGAGGCTCCTAAACAGATAAAAGAGTAAGTTCAAAGAGCTATTTCCAGTGAAATGCATTAGGAGCCTAAGTGGTGTTGATAAAATTTTCCAAACCTTCCCTCACATGTGAAATACATTTCAATATCTTGGAGACACTTGCTATGATTCTCCAACAAATAATTCTTTGGCACCATAGACCCATACTCCTTGTTTCTGTACTCATGATTCAAATAATATCTGTAATGATTGATGTCAATGAGCATTCCCTTGAACCATTGTTCCCCCTGTAAGGGAATATCTCTGGAAGTTGCTATTGTGACCTATGTGATTGGAAAATTAAGTGTTCCAATATTAGCCTCCAATCCATCAAAGCTTTTGGAAAACTCCTTGGTAAATTGTAAATTGTACCCTTGAATTTTTTCACAAAAACTCATACACCCCACCTGCTCAAAATCCATTATGATAGTTGGGTCTAAGTTGATGTATGAGAGATAACATGGTTCAAAATGGACATTAGCACCTCCCTTGTGATTCTTTTCCTCTGGAGTTGACATGATTTTGTTTTGCAATAGTGAATAGTTTAGGGCTTTAAAGCAACTATTTTTGTGCAACAGTGTAAGAGTAATGAAAATAAGGACTCTTCAAGTTAAACCTATGATGATGATTAAGAAGAAAACTCTACATCAAATACTAATGGACACAAAAATTTTCTAGAAAAAAAAACCCCTAAAAAAACTTGAGAATTTTGATATTGGTGGTAGAAAATTTATAGGGACAAGCATAGTGCCAGAAACGTAGCGCACGAAGAAATGGGTTTTCTAACACTTTTTAAGCACAAACACTTAGGGAGAGAAGCTTCAATTTATTTTTAACCCTATGGAATATGTTGCATATGGAGTCTACACAAAGAAAAACATGGACTTGAAAATGACAAATGTAAAATATGGAGCAATGTGTGGAAGTGCAACAACTAGGAGAAAACACAATGAAATAGGTAGAAGCACAACGATTTAAAAAATACAACGAGGATTTCTGTGATTTTTTCTAGTTCATACATGCAATTTGTGGATTCATTCAGGAATGAGGAACAAAGATAAGCTTGGATTTACACCTGTGAAGGAGAGTTGACCACCAGTTTTTGAAAAATGCAGAGATGTGTGGAAACGGAGTGCCCCTACCTCCTTTGCAAAAAATTAAATCAACATGAGCACACCATGAGATTATCATGGAAATGAAGAAGAAATGAGCGATTTTGAGTGAAGGAAGTAGTAAAAATAACCTTCCAAATCAACACGAAGTGCAGTTGATGGTGGTAATCATAGTTTTAAATCATAACGATGAATGTGCAACATCACGTTTGGAAACACAACATGTGGAAAAACACAGTAGATCGTCCTTTTTACCATTGTGTGCTTTCTGAAGTCATGACTACTCTTGAAATGGCATTTAAACTAACTCAAAAAACCTCCAAATATGTGCCCAATCCTTTCCCATGATTGCTTTGATGTAATTTTGATCACTAGATTAAGGTACCTAACTTATGATAACCAAAATTTTGATGACATGACCCCTCACTACTCTTCCACGGTGACCCAATGAATCCCTATGATAAGCCCTTTTAATAATGATCCTTCATGACATTAGACATTTTAATTTTTAGAAAAATAGAAAGACTTTACATGACACTTAATCCAAATCTAGACCTCTTTAAACCATAATAGTCAGGACATCATGATTGATATTTACAAATTGACCTCAGATAGATAGAAATACTAATATGACCAAGATTCCTATAACACAAGACCCTAACACTTGTATCGTACTATCTTTTGGTCACTTATCCATGAGTCATGAGGTCCTATTATAGTCATATGAGCTATGTATGAGGTCTATTATATCGTTGCTAAAACCATCTATGTAACATTGTATATGTCATATGAGTCATGGTCATGTGGAGTCTTATTCCATATGGTGCTTCTATTTGTCAAAGGAAGCATTGTTTATAGCGGAAGCAGTCGTTTCAGCCCAACAATTGGCATCTCTATAGCTTGGAGACGACATGTGTTCAGGGAAGAATATTTGTTCCTATTTACTTTAGCCATATATTGTTGGAATTATGATCCTCTTGGAGGTGTTCATTCTATGAATCATATTATGCTATGATAGTTGGGGTTTTTGGCCTCATGTGATGAGATATTTTGATAGTTGATGCTATGTAGTTATGGGAGAGCTTGTGTGTGTGGTATCCTCTTATGGTATTGCTATATGGAGAAGTGATGTATTGATTCTCATGTGCATGTCGATGCTTACTTGATGTTGCTCATAGTTGCTTTTATGATGATGTTGTATATGATGCTTATGGTTGCTTTATATTGGCATGTTGTTTCTTGTTGCTAGAGGTGTTGGTGGTATGCTGCTCTAACTGTTGCTTGGATATATCTTCTGCTTATTGCTACTGATATGTGGAGAGATAGAGGTGATTGGAGACATGGATGATCATTGTTTGCATTATATTTCATCCATGTAGAGATGTATGCTCCAATATGTAATTCATTTCTTGTTTCCTTTTCATATGGAGTTGCCCATTTTCCATTAATGTTAAAGGGGGAGAGAATTCAGAGATATTGGGCTATATGGAGACAAACCTCACATGTTGTTGAGGTTGAAGTCAATGCCAAATGTGGAGTTTGTTAGCATCATTGTGTTGGAATTGATGTTAACAAGGTCATGGTCATGGTCATGATCATGTGTGATGGATGTTGACTTGGTGGTCCTATTGGTTGGCATTGATGTATTGACAATGAGATGGTTGTGTTGGCATTGATATCAATACTAGAGGTCATGCACTTATGTCAACCTCATGATGATGCAGATTGATGGAACATAGTGTGTGTTAATATGTATTGGCATTGATGTTGGTCTTCTTGATGGAACACTCATGTGATAGCATTGATGGAGCTTGATGGTAGAATGTTGGTCATGGAGGAGTTAACATGTGTTGGAATATGCATTGATATACATGTCATGATGGTTTGCTGATTCTGCTACAGGTAGAGGAGGTTGCTAAATGTTGATCATACATATCTACATGTGATGCTGCTGATTGATGGAACTCTAGTTGAGTTTCCAACTAGGTCGTCATATTGGTATTCATACTTATGTTTCATGGAGATGACTTGTAGTGATGTGATGGATTGATGATGATATTATAGATGTTTGCAGGTCTATTCATATGTATTGCAACTTGTTTAGAGGTTTGATGGGGAGTGGAGGACTTGTTGGAATGCTTTCCAACCTTGTTTGTTGACCCTTCTAGGTCAACATGGAAATGAAAATTAGGAGTCTTGTTTGATCCATTTGCAAAGGTATAAAAGGCTATGTAGAGTTATAGAGGCATGTACAAATGCAGGGGAAGAGGATGCAATAGATGGCAGAGGTATTGAGCTGAAGGACTGGTGTTTTTCCTTAGTTTTAGCCCTAGTCGCATGCACAGAGGCCTATGGGAGCAGTTGGGATGCTCTAGTCACAAGGGAAGATTGTGGGAGTAGGCATAGCCCCGGTCGAGTTCATACTATGTCAAAGGTGTTACTGGGGGAAAAACATGAGAAAATATTTGCATTCCTTGCAATTTTCGGAAGGAAATTAACTTGAAAATTCCCAAAGGCTTCCAAAATTGTTAGAAAAAGTCAAGAATGATTTGAAAAGGTCCTCTCATGATGTGAATTAATTTAGTGCACTAGTAGTGACCTTAATGGATTGATTTGGTCCAAATTGTGCACCTTTGATCCTAGCACCAATCTCAATTCACCCTACATGTTTTATATTCTTGCATTGTTAGATTTGTGATTGTTGATGATGTTAGAGGCTATATGTATGTGTGGAGAGAAGGTTGAATAGTGAGATTAAGTTTCATATCTATTGGATATTATATATGCTTCAGTCTACGTGTGTTTATTGTTGCATAATGAGAAAATTTGAAGCATGATTCAATATAGATCAAAATTGGAGCTAATAGAGTACTGATTGATTTGGCGAATTGTGTATGATGTTGGTCAGAAGTTTCGATGGTGATTCTCACACATGTTTTACATAGGAATTTTTGATGCAATTGGCACATAGCCATAGTTTCTTATGTTGCTAATTGTAGTATGAAACATTATATTGTTGTGAGGATTTCATTATATTCAGATTTGTTTGTGGCCACAATTTTCCTATATTGGAGAACATGTTGTTTATGGTGTTTATACTTGATTTGATGATGGGATCATGTATGCAAAGCTGATTTCTTGTTGAGCATAGTGTCTTGGATCTAGTTTCAAAATACATAAAAGGAGGTCCACATGGTGGTGAGGAGCAATGACTTTATGAGAGAGGAGCAGTGGCAACAAAGCTTCAGTGAAAGGAAGAAGTTTCTCAATTCAGTGGTGGTTGGATAGTCCCATAATAGTTGGGTGAGGATCAATTGATTATGGTGGCCTTCAGAGGATAGTGTCTATAGAGATATGTAGTGAACAAAATATTTCAAGATGATCAGTAGTATCGAGTCTCCTAGTCAATCAACATTGGAATTTTTATATGTGGTCGAGTCTCCATGATGATGGGACTCAACACACTATGTAAAAGATCAAATGCTTGACATAAAGAAATTTAGAGAAGAGAAGAAACAACAAGGGTGGTTTTTCTCCTAGATGGATTTCCACCAGAAATCTTGTGTCTCATGTGTAATGATGTGATTATGTGTTTTCTATTGTTTATGTTGCTCACATGGTTTATTATTTAGTTTCTTATATGTTTATATGCATGGATAATATAATGAGTTATTGGTGCATATATCTATGATTCAGTTAAAGTAATAGAAGGAAAAAATTGTATGCAAGCCACACTATTGGTTCACACCCCCCCCCAATAGTGCTCAAATGTTTCCACCAGTTGGTATAAGAGAAAAATTTCAACATATGTCAGGTTTTCATAGTCTTGATGCTAGTCCTAAGCATGATCATAATAATATTGTTTTTTTGAAGAATCCTCATCAGTCAATCGTAAAAGTTGAAAATCAATATATCTCACAATCTTCACATCCTTCACTTGTTTTGCATGATCCCATTGCTCAATCATTGGGGGGATCATACCTGGGAGGCACATTTGTGAAATGCAGATTTTCCCTTTTCTTTATGTTTACCAAGTTTGAAAGTTTGGAAGGATGCTTTAGCATGACAACTTGTTGCAATGTGCACAAACACCATAATGCATCAAAATAATGTGTGACATATGCTTTCTTATTATATCTTTCTTCTTGTGTTTTCAATCTTCGAATGTTGAAGCGTTTCACATTTCATCTTTCTCGACAACTGTTACTCTCAATGATCTTTCTTGTTGTTGATTCCCTCACCTGTATAGGCTAGTCTATCCTTCGATGGTTACATTGCAAGTTTCATTTTACGTAAGCCTGACCTATTTTTGGGTTGGTTTATGAGTATGATTAGTTTTCTTTTGTTTGTGTAATTTTTCTTGATTTTGTGTCCAACCCTTTCTTTCCTTCCATTGTAAATAAAGTTTTGCATGAGACCCATGTTGAGATTACGAAGAGAGCATGGTGAAGTTCAAGAGGACATTATGCTACTATAAATTATTAACTTTCTATTTATTACTTCCCTTTTCATAACCCTTGCACCTTTAGTCGATGATACCTTGATGGAAAATACGTTCTTTATCGGAGAGAGCCTTAGTGGAGTTGCAATTCTTGAATCTATAACTAGTACCATCTTCTCTAATCAATTTTATGATTGGTCTATTTTTTCTTGTCAACTAATCCAAGTAGCATAAGGATGGGAGGAAACTTAAAAAAGTGGACTGTATTCTAGAGGTGTATAAACATCCTTCTCTGAAGGGACAACCTCCTATTCTCTCAATAAGTCAGGATCCCTCTTCCACCCCATGAAATCAATAACTGTTGATGCATAGTTCTATGCATAATATATATAAAAATAAATAAAGGGTGAAAGAAAAGAAAGGATTCCTGTGTAGGGAGGTGAAGCAAGCAACTCTGTTGGAGTACTGTCCAGGCTCCCTAGTAGCGGAGCAATGTTTTTGTTCCTGAAGTGACTCTGTCGGGGTACTGTCTAGCCCTGCGGGTAGTGGATGAACACTAGAGATTAAAACCTAGACTCTGATAGTCCTATTCCACTTGTATATCTATATACTCCTCATCCCCAATTGAAATATCTAAAGTTGAATTTCTTTTGTTAGTATAATTCCAATGAAGAGAATGTTTGGGGCTATATCTGTAAATCAAGGTAATTAAATACACTATGGTTATCGACGAAATGAACAATAATTCCTAAAGAGTTACTTGGTTTACAAGAGATAAGGTCCATATAGAGAGCTGAAGTTCTACCAGTGTGTCACCAAGTGTTGTATCTTCTACAACCACCCATGCATTTATTTTAGAGCCTAACTTCTGTCTACAAGGACTCATATTTCATTGTCATCAAGTATTCATGCCGATGATGGAGACTTATCATGTGTTAAAATTGGAAACCAGGGAAAAACTTCATGTGGGTCATCTTATTCATGGTCGATAATATTTTTATTAGATTCCTCTTGTCGAGAGGTGTAGGATTGATATAAAGATCATCCGATTCCGATAAGTATTCATGGAGATATGAATTTATTTTGATTATGGAATTATTATCAAGCCGACCTACAACTCATGTAGGCTCAGAAGCCCAACAGTCGCATCTATTCAAACACCAACGTTGTGTATAAATATAAGAGGAATTTTCCTCATTTTTACTCACTCTTCTCATCACATATCTCTCTCTCTCTATTGCACAGCAATGAGTCTCTTCTCTACTATGCAGAAATGGGTCTCTCTCTCACACATGTGAAGCCGGAAGTTGTTGAACCTGAAGCTGCAACTGCAGATCCAAAGATTGACCTGCATGGCCTAGAATATCTCCTCTTTGGAACTGCACTGTAGGTTCATCTGAACCTCCTCTGAAAGCTGCAATTTTTGGTGGTGGAATGAAGTCAATTTGATGAACGGTTTGCAAGATATCGACTGCCCTAGTTTGAAGCCGGAAACTACTGAAACTGAAGCTGCAACTGCAGAAGTAAACATTGACCTGTGTGGCCTAGAATATCTCCTCATATGAACTGCGTTGTAGGTTCATCTAAACCTCCTCTGAAAGCAACAACGTTTGGTGGTGGAATGAAGTCAATCCGACGAACGGTTTGCAAGATATCGACTGCCCTAGTTTGAAGTCGGAAACTGTTGAAACTGAAGCTGCAACTGCAGAAGTAAATATTGACCTACGTGGCCTAGAAGATCTCCTCATCTGAACTGTGATGTAGGTTCATCTTAACCTCCCCTGGAAGCCACAACTTTTGGTGGTGAAATGAAGTCAATCCGACGGTCGGTTTGTGAGATATCGTCTGCCCTAGTTTGATAATGAAGCCGCTAATGCTGATGCTGCTGATCTAGGGTTTGTTACTGCTGATCTGAATCAGATTTATTGTACTATTTCTCTCTGCTGAATTATTGAAGATAAAAGAAGATTTGATCAAAGGGTT